>BJCO01371698.1:0-12694 GCA_018326465.1 Flaveria floridana | reverse complement strand
ATATCAGGCAAAACCAAAAGTAAATCATCTGATTGGGGTAAAAAGGATCTTTCGTTATCTGAAGGGTACTCCAACGCTTGGGTTGTTGTATCCTCATGATAATGACTTTGAGCTAACAGCGTACAGTGACTCAGATTATGGTAGTTGCAAAATGAATTACAAGTCAACATCTGCGGGATGTCAATTCTTTGGAAGATGATTACTCACCTGGCAGTGTAAGAAGCAGACGTCTGTTGCTCTGTCAACATGTAAAGCTGAATACGTTGCTGCGTTAAGTTGCTGTTCACAAATCATCTGGATTCAACAGTAAATGCGAGACTACGGTTTGAAATTCTCTAACACCCCTATCTTTGTTGATAATTCTGCTGCTATTGTTGTCACTAAAAATCCGCTCCAACACCCCAAAACTAAACATATAGGAATTAAATATCACTTTATACGTGACTGTTTTGAAAAACAATTCATCGATGTTGTTAAAATTAACACGGATTTCCAACGCGCCGACCTCTACACAAAAGCTTGTGATAAACCTCGATTTCATTATCTATTGGAGGTTAATGGCATTAAAAATAAAGATGATGTGATTCCAGATGAATCAAGTTCACAGTCCGTCACTATGTTTTATTTTTAAATTTTATTTTTCTTTATTTTATTTTTTCTATCTTTAAATTTTCAAAAACACAAAAAGATTTTTGGTTTTAGAATTTTACGGGGAGAATAGTTTTAGGTTCAGTAATTAGTATTTAATTACTTAAAAAGAAAAAAAAGGGGGCGGGCAGATAAGCTGAAAAGCAAAGACATCAAATCTGTGAAAGCGATTCAAGATTGTGGAAAATGATAGTACACAGGGATCGAATTGTTTGGAACATCAAAAGGATTTAAATGTTTTACAATGTTATATAAAAACTTATAGAAAATTATAAGTCTAAGAGTTTAGGCCAAATAAAGGAAAAATGATAGTAAGCTAGTCTTTTACAGTGGTTACATAGAGAAAGTACACCTAGGGGTTGCTAGTCCATTATATGTTATGTCGGTAGATTCAACACGATAGACTAGTAGACTTCATTGGTGAACAAATTAAAACTAAATCATTCAAGAGGCTGTGGGTTTCCATCTCATCCCTGGTTAACACAATCAACTTATTCCAATAAGGGGTGAAGAGCAAAATAAACACCACAAATGTGTACGGACGACCATAAAAATGTGCAAAGCGCATAAAAAGTATGAAACGCAGTCAAGCTAATGACAAATGTTATTGGTGCGTTATATGTAAAATAAAATTGCTCTAACAAGAAGATAGGTTGTGTGCCTCTCTGTTATGCGATAGCACTGACCTGAGGATAAGCACAACCTAAATATTCTAGAATTCATTGTTGTTTGTGCCTCTCTGTTGTGAGATGGCACTGACCTGAGGCTTGACATCTCTTTGAAAGCTCTTAGAATAGTTTCTTCTTGTCCAAAAACCCGTAGACCGCTCAAAAATCTCCTGAGGAAAGTTGATTACCATATAAGTGTGGGATCCACAAATGCTTGTTGAAATAATAAACCGAAATAATCACCAATGTGTGTCAAAAATCTGTGTATTGATTTAGGTGGACAAATATACTGACAATCATCGTGGCTGCATTCCCCGATGGTCAAAATCAATGTGTGCTACATAACAACTCTAGCATGATTTCCTGTTAGCTCCTGACTCTTAGATGAATAAGATTCTATGATGGGTAATATAACGTTCTCTGTTATCGAAATAAATATAACTGGTTCCAAATGATTATGTTTATGCCTGTATGATTCCATATGAATCTTTCTAGATAAGACAAAAATGTTTGAAGCTATTCTACTTAGGGGGAGAAATCGTTTAAGTAATGTTAAAATGTTTTCAACGCTCCTCAAATGAAAAACATAAAAATATGTCTTCCTTCAGTTTAATTAAAGTTTTTTTTCTGCTTTAGTTGTCTGTGTTGAGTCGATGTCGGACTATGTAACAAGATGAAATATGTGGATGTCACAAATTGAACCGAACATTATCTGATAAAATCATGTCTCTGAACTGTAAAAAAGATCATGTTTGAGGTGATCACAAGGTTTTCATGTAAAAAGATCACGTCTGAGGTCATCAAAAGGTTTTATTTAAAAGGATCACATCTGAGGTGATCAAACGGCTTTCATGTAAAAGGATCAGGTCTGAGGTGATCAAAAGTTTTTAGTTAAAAGGATCATGTCTGAGATGATCAGTGGTTAAAATGTAATATACCAATGATGAGTAGGTGAATAAATGGAACAAACAAAGTCACACTCACCAGAATGACCCAATCGCACTATTGGATCATAAGTATAGGCCATTCGCATGATTCGATCATGAGAATGACCCAATCGCACGAAAAGACCATAAGTATGGCCCAGTCATACGATTGGATCACAAGTATAGCTCAATCGCACGACTGAACCATGAGGATGGCCGAGTCGTACGATTGGAAGCATCATAATGAACCAATCACATGATTGGAAAAGGAAGTATGAGTCAGTCGTACGATTGAACCTCAGTCGCACGTATGAACCGTCCGAATGGGACCAGTCGCACGACTGAAACTCAAATCAGTATAAAAAGGGGCTCAGTCGGTTGTAGCCCTACACTTGACTTCAAACGCTCTAAAACCACCGATTACCAAAGCCATATTTTTCAAATTTTTCCTTGTGATTGCCACTGACTTCTCACTATTAACCAATTGCTATCCATCTACAGGTACAGTGAGATTGAAAACATGACATATGAGAACGTTAAATCAATCCAAAAATGTCCAAATCACTTAGAACCTAAACCGAACCAAATAATTCAAAATTGGACATATAAATGGACTTAAAAGGGAACTTAACAGATAATAAATTTAACATCGAGTCCATGCGCGTCTAATGAATCCAATCTTGATGTGTAAATGACTGTTTTGACAAAGATTCAAAATTTTGGACTCGCACAGTGCATATGCGGAAGGACATACTGATGAACTTCAGTCGCACGATTGAGCCAGATGCACGATTCAATCGCATGATTAAATCAACCGGTGACTCAGTTGCACGACTGACTCAACCGCATGTCATGGCACACGACTAAGCTCAGTCGGAGGCTCAATCGTACGACTGAGTTCAGTCGTATGGTTCAATCGTACGATTGAACCAGTTGAATATGATCTGTTCAAGCTTAAATGTTCCTTTTTATGAATGGATCTAACTTTGTTTTTTGCGTGTATTGTAGTAAAATGGCTGATAGATGGACGATGAGCACTAAACACAACATCTGTGCTTATCTCAACACCACGTCTCGGAACTCATCAGACTTTGTAGGGATTATTAAGTTTCTACATTGGTCAAGGATACACCAAGACATATCTACTCCTTGCACACCTTACCACTCACTGCAGCAGGCATTCTGGGAGAATGCTGTTGTAGACCGATCGCTTGAGCCGTTTTGTATTCGTAGCTCTATCTTTGGAGAAGATATCGACATAGGGGAGGATGACCTGAGACGAGTCTTGGATCTGGGAGACAACTCAGACTATCCCACCAAGCTGCATCCTATGACTATGAGGGGTTGCTTCCTAACGATCAAGTACGCCGGCGACATCAATGCCGGGGTGCTCAACAAGAGCAACATGTTCCTGCCGTTTAAGTATTTGGCACATGTGATTCTTAAGTGTATAGCCTCCCGACGTGGTGGTTTTGATGAGGTAAGCAACCAAATCTAGAACAATTTTATCATATTAGTGCTCAACCACCCGTTGGGTTTCTCTCAGGTGTTCTTCAACTACATGAGGGAGAACATCGAGGCTAAGGGGAAGGAAGGATTCTGTATGTATCCCAGATTTCTACAGCTGATCATTGACGAGAAGCTACCTCACCTGCCCAAGCTAAAGGATTATGAGGTGTCTCTGGAGGTTATGGACGACACCATATTAGGCAGGATGAAGGTATACCGGGGTAAGCAGGTGAAGCCCCCGGTTAGGAGGTTATTTGGTCATCTAGCCAACATTGATTATGTCACGCCAGCCAGACACAAGTGGCGCCATGACGACAGCGACTCCGATGTTGAGCCTGTCATGATCCCAGATGACGACGAAGATGATGATGATGATGACCAAGATCATGGTCAAGGTGGTGGAGAGGAGGGCTCGATCTAATCACGAGCCACTTACACGTCTACTATTCCTCCACCACCTCAGCAGAATGGTGTTTCAGCAGCTGGTGGATCCAAGCAAGCTGCCATCCACCAGGACTTTCTGATAGACGAAGATGATAAGTCTGATGAGGAGCCTCTCACCAGGACAGTCCATAGCCGAGTTATGGCTACTGATAAGGGGAAAGAGGCGGTTGGTGGATGCCAAACTGGTACTGAGGGTGGTGACACTGATGTCACAGATCCAACATACACACCCGACCAGCCGATAAGCCAAGGGGGAGCCTCGATTGCCAAGGGTTCCAGGAGGAAAAGGACGGCCCAACCCTATGGCAAGAAGGGTAAGAGGCAGAGGGTTATACTGATCAGTTCTTCCACCACCACAGCCACTACCACTACCACTGTCACCGACACTACTACCACCACTTCCATCCTAGCCACCACCACTACCATACCATCCACCACTCATATATCCACATCTACCTCACCCACCATACCCAAAGCAGTTCTATCATAATCCATTCCCATTCCTACTCACATCTACACCACATCCACTAGTACACCTACCATTCCCTAAGCGGGCACATCCACCCAGTTTCCACCTCCACAGGGTGCCACTCTACCCACGATTGGGTTAGAGGAACAGTTGGCGAGCCTAAACAGACTGGTACTTAAGTTGTTGGCAACGGATGATCTCAGGACCAATCAACTGAACCAACTGATGGCTGTCAATGTAGCACAGGGCAATCAGATTGCACAGCTTACTGAGAAGAACAAAGCTCATGAGAGAGCTTTAGTTCGAGCTCACAATGCCCTGCAAGCTCAAAACAAGCTAGTGCTGACATCAGGCAAAAGGATTGAGGAGTTGGAGA
Source organism: Flaveria floridana (assembly GCA_018326465.1). Classification (NCBI taxonomy): domain Eukaryota; kingdom Viridiplantae; phylum Streptophyta; class Magnoliopsida; order Asterales; family Asteraceae; genus Flaveria; species Flaveria floridana. The sequence continues at coordinate 7,654 of BJCO01371698.1, read as the reverse complement.
GATAGAACAAGAAGATCATGTTAAGGCTAAAGGGAATGAAGGGTGAGCCACTAAAGATAAAAGGAGATAGAGATGATGGTGATGATGATGATGATTCAAGTGATGATGAATCAGAAAAAGACGATGATGAGGAGGAAGCCGGAGGGAGTGGAAAGGAGAGAAAGGATGATGATGAGGAGGATGATCAAGCAGGTGATGCAACTGCATCAGCCTGGACTCAATTAACAAAGGAGAGACACACTAAAAGAAATCAAGATCAAGGAGCCTCGTCCTCAGCTCCTCAAGATGAAGAGTCACAAGATCAAGACAAAAGTAATGATTAAGACGTTTATGTATTTGAAACTTTTTGTACTTGAATTGTGTATTACATTAATGTAATTAATGACAATTTATGTTTAATGTGTTGATTAATGATTAATGTGTGCATTGTTGATTGTTTAATCGAACAAATGAAACTCAACAGACCGATGATTATGATGTCGCTCCCCTTTAGCAAATCAAGACTTAACTCATTATGATTCTTGATTTGCAAAGGTTGTGAGACAGTCTGTGAGTTACATTCCATAGGAAGGAGAGATTATCCACGACCTGACGAACGAGCAGCTCGCCGATATGTTTCGATTGAATCCTGATAAGCTTGTCAAAGATGCTCCGACAGTCGATGTTATGAGTGACAAGGAGCTACAAGGAGTGGATGAAATTGAGATTGAGGATATCACATCAGACTACTATCCTTAGTACACTGACCCTGATGGCAATGTTATCCCCGACTTGGGTGAAACATTTGGCAGTGATACATTTGACAAGCTAGCAGAGAAACAGACTGAGAAAGCACAGGCTGAAGGTAAAGCTCAAGCTATAGACGCTAACGTTGATCTAAAGAAAGCTGAATGGGCTGCTTGTTTAGCAGAAATGAAAGCCTAACAAGAACCTCCAAAGTTCAATGCCTACACCAAATTGTACAGAGTTAAGAGACATCAGAAGGTGTTGGGCAAGATTATTAGTTGGGCTTACTTTGAGGATTTAGAAGTGTATGTGGTAAAACGGAAGAAAGGGATTGAGTACTTCATATATCCACATGATCTGAAGACTCTCCCTGGTTTTGAGTTAAACAGATTGGCCTGTTTAGATTTTTTGTATGCCAACCCGAGGAAGATGTCAAGATGGTTTGAGATGGTTTTGAAGAAAGAATACCACACCAGATGGGTAAGCTTCAGACCTTAGCAACCTAAGAGGTTCATTCATAAGACTGAAGTTGACCCTATCACTGGAAGGCCTAAGGTGGTGTTGAAGTGGAGTCCCCCACACAAGATGTCTAAGATCCCTTGATCCCTCAGGATTTCACTCCATACTTCAAATGGTGGTATTACGATTGGAGGATGGGGGAAGCGGTCATAGTTTTGAATAGAGAAGGAAAAATAGAGACTATCAGGGTATTTGAACCAATGTGGCTCACTAACTTGTCAGCTGATGATGTTTATACATTATATAAGTGGCCACTGTTCTATGACACGCAAGATATTGTACAAGCTCTCCAGTTCCAACATGTTATATGACTCTGCTTCGCTTTTGAGATACACGCGGGAGTAACCAAATAGGTGAAGTACAAGAAATTTCAAGAACATCTGAAGAATGTTAAATAATAGGATAAACTAGGTCTAAGGGGGGGTTTTTGATACACTATGTTCCTAGTTTATGTACTTCAATGTAAAAGTCCTTCATTTCTTACACATATGTAATGCAAATGCTTAATGAAATATGATGTGCGTTTTGATGTTTATTTGTCTTTGTTTATATCGTATTCTTATTGTAATTGGTATTATTCATATGTATAAACATTGTATATAGGTTTGAGTTTGTTGTACATAGGTCTAAGTCAATAATGACTCAGAAATGTGTTCAACTTAGTCGGGTGGTTATTCATGCTAATGGACCATACTTATGGACCATATGCATGAATGAACCATACTTATGGACTAGTCACATGACTAAACCAAGTGACTGGATCAGTCGTATGACTGAGACATAAGATTGACTCAGTCGCACGACTGAACCTTCAATCGTGCGTATAAGTCAAACGCATGAGTCAGTCGCACGACTGAACCATGCTAATGGCTCAGTCGTACGACTGGACACTAAAAATCTATAAGTACCACATAATTCATGAAAAGAAACACTTTGAATACTATCATACCCTAGCCGTCCAGAGCGTCCCAGTTCATCCATCCAACTTCATAGTTCATTCCTGATCGATTCCAACTCATTCTTAACATTTGCTTAATAGTTAGATCGATCAGGTTGTCGTTCTCACTGATTGGATCGCTAATCAAATATAATTCTATGCTATTTGATCTGGTCTCATGCAGAATCAGTTAGTACTCCATACGAAAACGGTCCTAACACATAGGAATATGGTGGAGCAGTTTCATTGGTTCCCAAACCACTCTTGTTTTGATAACATTCCTTTGAGTGAGAAGTTGATGCAAGAATGTTGTTAAAGTTATGCTCTTGGATAGCATACTTCTTTGCTTCAGCCTCAGCTATTACTAGCTGGGCTTGAGCCTCAGTCAACTTTGAAACTAAGTCTTTTATTCAAGCCCTATAGTTTGGGTGCTCATGTTTTAAAGTAGATGCAGTGTTTTCTATCTCTTTAATTTTTAGTTTATATTCAGATTCTGCTATTTTAAAATCAGTTTTTAGTATGTTCAAAGACTCAATATCATATTTAAGTTTCAAGTTGTAGTCCTGGTACAACTTAACCTTAGCTACACAATCAGGAGTACAGAGATGTTCATATACCTTGGTATCATCTGTGCCATCCATGAGAGCTTAAGTAGGAGTGATATCTTGCACCATAAAGCTCCAATCAACTTTTTGAGCAACGACTGCAGTTTGCTCTATTGGCTTGGTTACAGCTTGTGTGGTGGCATGATGTTAAGAAGCTTGGCCTGCTCCAGGATTAGATTTTGGAGCCTTGCATTCCCATGCAAAATGACCAAGTTGATTACAGTTGTAACACTTAGCCTTTGATTTATCAAACCCAAATTTGCTACTTGTTGGGTTTTGAGGGAATTGCCTTCCACTTCTCTTGTAGAACTTCTTTGTTCTGTAGGTAAGGAGAGTCATTTGTTGAACAATGTCCATGTATTCAACATCATTTGGGCTGAAACACTCCAGATCATCAAAATAGAACTGGAGATCACTAGAGTGTTCCTTTCCTGAGACAAAAACATAATTTTCCTGAAAAGGACCTTGTTGAGCTTGTTAACACTTGGGTGTCTCAGGGAAAGTGATGTATGGCCCAGATGAACATGATGGCTGTTGGTAGTAAGTCAGTCACATCTAGGACTGGGAGTTCTTGCACCTTCAGCAACATGTAAAGCATTGCTAGTAGGGATGGTTGAGCTGCCATTCATCTACTGCTTATTCAGGTTTTCCATCTCCATACGGTATCCATCTAGGATTCCATATACTTCAGTCATAGTGAGTGTTCCAAGATTTTCAGATCTTATAGAAACACAATAGAAAGTCCATTCATGAGAAAGAGCACTCATGAATTTCCTTACCATGTCTCTCTTTTCAAGAGTTACACCCATGGACTGCAAAGATGCTATCAGATCCATGTATCTGAAGTATTGTTGGCTCAAGTTTTCACCATCAATATAGGTGAAATTCTTGAACTGTTGCTTCAAAGCATCCTTCTTGGATTCTCTGGATTCTGAGGAACCTGAGTACATTAATTTCAAAGCATCAAAAAGTTCTTTGGATATAGTGCAATGCTCAAAACCTTCCATAATCGAGTTTGGTATGGCAGTGAGCAAAATAGTCATAGCTTTGCTATCAATGTCCATCTTCTTGTAGTCTTCATCAGAGTAATCTTCAATTTCCTTTTCAATCATGGCACCATCTCCAGTTGGTGAAGCCACTTTTGGTATGTATGGTCCATGAGTGATAGACTTCCACATATAGGAGTCTTGATACTTGATGAATCCTTCAATACAATGACACCAGCGCCTGAAGTTATCAGGGGTGATAATGGGAGCTTTGGTCATGGTTCCCATTTCTGGTTCAACAGATTTCTGGTTAAGGACCATTTTGGTTGAGTGAGTAAGTATTAAGAAACAAGGTTGATTTAGGATGGTTAGATCTCACAATCAAGAGCCTGGAAGCTCTTATACCAATTGCAGGATTGATATTGTTCTCTCAACACTTAGTGTTTGTTACAAACTGTTAAATATCACTCGTTTGATGAATACAGAATCAAGAACTTAGTTGATAATAATATAATAAGTAAAGAACACAAGAAATGGTTTTCAAGATACTTGTATATATTATCTCTCAACTAAGTATTACAAGACTCATGCAGAAGCATGGATACTAAGTTACAATGAGCGACTATACATACTACTATCTACAGCTTGTTATACGTAGATAACATGCCAGGACTTACTTCTAAACAAATAATATTTTGCTAGAGGTAGTGTATCTTAGATAAAGTATTATCTAAGATAAGGTAGTCATGACAGGTCCATCACTTACCTTTTGGTCACCAACTAAAGGTGGAAGTTGTACTAGCTAAGGAATGGTGAACAGTAGACAAAAGTAAGGTCAACCACATGAACGTGGAAGGCATCTTGCAGAGAATCAGAGTAGGCAGCAAGTGTCAGTCGGACCATGCTTTGTCCACTGGTTCATACTGTGATTCTTCCAAAGGTAAAATGGCTTCGAAAGAATAAGTTCTTCCGAACCATTTTATACTTCGGAAGACACAGCTTCTTCCGTGGCTTTGTCTTCGGAAGACTTTGTCTTCATTCTTCTATGTGTCTACTTCGAAATGAGATCTTCTAAGCTTCGGGAAGACTGAGTTCGTCCTTTGGAAGCTCCTCGGAAGATCACCATAGAAGCTTCAGAAGTTGCAGCATTTCCTTCGGAAGTTGTAGCATTGCCTTCGGAAGACTTCTCATAGTTGTACAGATTCCTTCTAAGTGTTGTTTTGGTTGCATCAGCCTTAGTAGATCCAACAGCTTTGTTTTTGTAATGGTGATTTTTACAACTATTTGCCACCCTACTTGATCATATTACTTTGATAAATGTAATCCCATGTTAAAATTTACTTAAATTGAAATTAGGAAACTCCATAGAAAGAACTATTTCTAGAAGTCCGAATCTATTGAGGTTTGAGTATTTTTTTTTGGTTATTCGTGTTCATTAGTTGATATCAAAATAATTGATGATACAATCTTCTTGTATGTAGATTTAGCAAACCAATGCCTTTCGAGGTCAAAATTCCTGATTTGAGGTTTTTTTATTTTTTTGATTGTTATTCACTTATTTATTTAGTCACAATGTAGGAGTAATAGTTGCAAAAAGGATATGATATAGACCATTTATTTTTAATACTAACATTATGGATTTAACAAGTTTATTACAATACAATGACATGTATTCTCTTAGTCAATCCCTTAGACTTTTTTAGTTTTACGTTACAAGATACAACCATGGCTTTGGTTAGGATGTTTCCCTTGGTGTAAGTCGTCATATGCAAATGTAGTTTTAGTGGTTTTGAAACTTGTGAAGCGCAATCTGGGTTTTGGTGGAGTGTTTCACATTTCTACACAACTTCTTAGTAGCTTTAATTATTATTTTTTCACTAAATAGGGTTTTTAATTGTAGATGGTAACTACAAACAAAAGAATACTTTTGGGCAAAGAATGGTTTTGAGTGGTCTTTGATGTTAAAGGTTGCATCCCAATGTTGAAGAACTCATGAACCACAACTTCATTTAAGGTGTGTGATGATGGATTATAATTCTAACCCTAATCATTCATCTTTGACTATTATTTTGTATTATGGATAGCTATGTGAATTTTTATGAAACACAAACATTTAGTGCATAAGATGAGCTGTTTGGACAAGATACCATATCTAGGTGACCATATTTTGCGTAAAAAATCAGTTTTAATAGATATGATGGATCTGTTAGTTATTACGATGATCTTTTGAAGATTCATACATTGATAAACAAATTCTAAAACTGTCTCATATTATTAATGCAAATCAATTCAAATTTTCATTAAGAAAATCTTATTAATGTTAATTAATGGAAAATCAACTATATCAAATATTAAGCTACTCGGTTAGTCAATTCTATATTCAGAGAACTAAATCACTCAAGGTATGTTTTAGATTGGTTTTACATATATTAAATTGATTGATGCTTGAGATTGGTTTACATAAATTAATAAGATGTAATCTAGGAAACCAACTATATACACTAACTAAATGAACTCTATTTAAATTTATAACCAAGCCTAAATCTCTGACTATGTTTGGTTTGTACAATGATTCAAGATTCCAAGTTAAATTGAAAAAATTGTTGAAGGGTACGATGTGCCTAAAACTATTAAAAATTTCAGTGGTGTAAGATTTTTAGGTAAAAATCATGCATTATTTATTCAATTATTGTGTGCACACAACATGATGAAACTATGGGTTTTGGTGGTGCGGAATAGCATGATTAAACAGGTGCATATCAACAACTATAATAGCTAGGACCGGGTTATCAAATAGAAATATTGGTGGAATGAGAAACTGTGTTTAAGGGAGTTGTTGAGGTGCACAATGAAGAGGTTTGAGTTGGTTTGAGGGTGAGATATAAAGAGGCAAAAGAAGAGGGAAAAGATAGTGTTTTAGGCAAATAATAAAGGCTATGAGAAAATATATAAGAAATTGGAAACTATGAGGGGGAGCATTACTTGTTCAAGATTGTCAAAGCTAGAGAACATAGGTATAAGGATCTAGAAGTTGAAATTTATAAAGGGAGAGGATGGGCATGTTTTGGTAAAAGTGTACGACATTAAGACGAGATGGCATACATATTTTCACAATCTTTATAACAAACATAGATACAACCAAGAAGAAAACGAGCACCCCACGACCCAACACTAACAAAGATATAAGTATTGCTATCATGAAGAGTTGGTGAAACCCTTGATAAGATGGGAAAAGCTAAGTGATTGGCTCAGACAACATACCCGTTGAGGTGTGAAAGTATCGGTGGGAGAAATGAGTAAAGAGGATAGCAAATTTATATAATATTATCTTCAAGACCAAAAAAACTCTAGACCAAAGGAGAAATAGTGTCTTAGTTGCTCTCTCCAAGAACAAAGGAGACACAAAGTGTTATATAAACTACAGAGTAAACCTTACTATTGTTGATGCATGTGTACCTAGATTCTGATCTTAATGTAATATGTTTCTATTGTCTTACATATATGTAATAGAAAGATAGCTAATGAAATGCAAATGTTTAATTGTGCTTATAATGTTTAATGTTTCATTAATGGGTTGTGTTATGCGTATTTGATTGATTATATAGGTCGGTGATTGTTTGAATTAGTATATATAATGTAATGATAACTAATACATTCAAACTTAGTATTATGAAGTTATCATGCGAATGGCCCATGCGAATGGACCATGCGCATGAACAACTTCATGTGCATGACTCAGTCGCACGACTGAACCAGGAGACTGGACCAGTCACACAACTGTAACATGAGATTGATCTAATCGCACGACTGAATACTCAGTCGTACGTATGGATCAAGCGCATGGCTCAATCGCACGACTGAACCATGCTTATGGTTCAGTC
>BJCO01371662.1:0-10353 GCA_018326465.1 Flaveria floridana | reverse complement strand
TCACTGCATATATGAGTTATAGAGTCAGTCTACATTTCTAATCATCAAGAAAATAAAATCATGAGAGGTGTTATGTTCCTTCTTAAAGATGAAGAAATTAAAAAAGCACGACATGCCAATACATAAACTAAGGGTGCTAGAGAGCACATGTTTAACGTATACATTCCAAGTAATGAAGGCAAGCATACCTGGAAATATAATTAAAAGAGCCGAGTATACTTTTTTCTTCATATGAAGCTTGTTCACCTATCATTCTAAGAGCATCTGAGACGTGTGTGGCTATTATGCACCCGTGACACCTTTCTTGAGAGCCATCTTCACAGGTTATCAAACAACCTATTCGTTTCAATTTTGGTAACATTCATTACCGGTTTAAATATAACTTATTGTAGACATATCTCTTACCATAATGAGATATATATGCTATCAACAAGAGGAATTTGGATGGCAATCACAAATTTAATCCAAGGACCTTATTTCTCAAATTATTCATTAATAATGATGAAGATAATAAAGAAAAGAGGAAAAGATTTAATAGTCATTATAGATGTCCCCATAATATATTTACATGTTATATAATATTGATTCTCATCTTTAATATGTTATATACGTGTTTAACAATATTCCAGTAGAAACATCTCGGATCATGATAGCATTGTTATAAAGAAAATACTCAACTAAACCAATTAAAGAAACTATTTACCATTATCAAGTCTTGAGACAGATTGAACTGAACAACTCATTCGTATTTGACAGCCTCTGCGTTCTAGATCCTCTTTGAGCTATCACTCATTAGAACATATATATATATAGTTAGGATGGTCTAATTATGAATTAGTTAGCTAGAGTTAAGATAAAAGAACCACCTTTCTAACAAAAGTTTGTGAACCGTTTCTGATTGTAAGCCATTGAGGACCACCAAAAACCTAATAAAAGATGTACAAATAAGCTCACGATAGAATATTATTCCCTTAGCATGTTTACACATGTTTCAACTTTAGTTATGTAATATTTTGACATTCGTAACATCAAAAGTAGTAGTTAGCTTGGTGATTGTATATGTTCATTACTAATATGTAATTTCTTTCGGTTTACATTTATTTTATACATTCTTTCATCGATATTTACTAGTTACAAGAGTCATTATGTGACTACTTCCAACTTTTTCTCGTTCATCATATGCCTGGTTAACAACAATTGCAATCTTACTATGTTGCATGATAGAGTTACGGAAATGTGATTCTCCTTTTTTGTTTGTAATAACTAATTAATTACTTTCTGTTTTTTAGTTGATATATCATGCATATATATATTCCTTCTTTTAAGGGAACATTAATTCCCCCGAGAGCTCTTTCTCTATCTAGAGCTTTGCGAGTGAAGAAATGAAGGAAAAATGTGGGTGACGGCAGCTTACTATTTATAGTAACTTTTAGGGAAAATTTCCCCCCATTTGACATCTTTAGTCTCTTAGGTTTCATTTAAATCCCGTTTTACTTGTTTTAAGGAAGAGTTGTACCTGAAGATTATGGTGATTGTGAAAGAATGAGAGAACTAAAAATGCAGAGAAACTCAGAATTTGTTCCGCATTGTAGGGCCAAATTGAAGAACACATTGGTACCTGTGGTGTACATACATGTATGTATAGATGTCACTAAAGAGATTAAAATATAAGCTTATTTGTGGACATTGAATCATGGATCGAGTTTTGTAGTTAATTTCCTCACAAGATAAAAGTCTTGAAATAACTTTGAGTAACCATGTGACTTGATGAAGCCTTGCAATGTTTCATGGTGACTGGTGTCTCGGTTGTGTTCCAAGTACCTATGTTATATATATATACAAATGATTTACATATATGCATTCTTTTTCTTACAATACATCTTTGTTTGATTGGTAAATTAAAATAGTAAACTTTTATCAATTTCAATTTGAAAAGCCTCTTCCCACATAAGTAATACAATTGTACATAATATGACCCTCTAGACAATGTATACATTCGAAACTAAATTAAGTTTTTTATTATTATTATTATTATTATTATTATTATTATTATTATTATTATTATTATTATTATTATTATTATTATTATTATTATTATTATTAGTATATTAATAAGTGTGTGCTTTACAGATTTTTAATATTTTTTTTTCAAAATTTTATATATATAAGAGGAATAAATAATCATATCTTCATCAAACCATTTATCTTTCATAACTATCAAGTTTTTTAGGGTAATTTGAAATTTAGGGTTTAAAGCCCTTGGATTATTTTGCTATATATAAGAGTTACTCGGTTACCCTTAATAATGCAATTTGTTTACCTCAAAACATCATCATTAAACTTGCTTACTTCCTTGAGCATATACCAAAAGTTAGGATTTAGTAGATTCTTTTTCTGTGAAAACAAACTTGAGAAACCATTTCTATTGCCCCATTCCCACCCATGACCATCATCTAAGCTCACAGAGAATGACATATCAGAAGTCTCCATATCAACTCCAAGTGTCTCTAATAGCTCCATCATGTTGGGACTTGTCACCTAAATATTTAATTAATACTCATTATAAGTATTTCAATGTGTGATATTTCAAAAATAACTCACTTATCTAGACAAATCAAACAGTTAATTTATAAATGAGTTGTAATTATAAACGGGTTAAAAGGATTGTAATAACGTTGTCAAGTAGTTATAAAACTAAACTAACTAAATAACATATATGATGACATGAACTTCTTTTGCTCAATGAACAAATACTAACAGCACATAGGAGTTATAAACAGTACTTACCGGATTAAAGGCCATGAATCCCACGTCCAAATCTACGCCATCCACTACCGCGGTCTTGGCATGACCACCGAGGAGCTTCTCCTTCTCGTATAACACCACCTCCGCCCCCGCCTTCGCCAAAACGTACGCTGATACCAATCCGCTTATACCTCCACCAACCACTGCAACCCTCATCTTAATATTCTTCTTTCCAACTTATAATCTTATATTCCTGCAGTGAAAAGTTCATGCAAAAAGTTTAGCCAGTGACGCAAAAGACAATAAATCAAGTTGATAAAAAAAATCTAGTTAATTAACGAAATTTCAGAAGAGGACAAGAGGTCCACTTTTTGACAGTGAAACAAGTTTTTCCATAAATCATTTAGGAAAAGTGAATCCTAGCGGATTCACTTTTCAAATATTTAAATATCTTCCGTCCACAGTTAGCAAGTGTGAAATAACCTTTTTAGATGGAATTCCGAATTTGCTAACTGTGGATTGTTCGTCTAACTCGAGCGAGCTTAAATAGTCCATTTGAATTAGTCACGGCAACCTACTTTATTTGACTTGTTGGAAGCAGCTTTAAAATGATTAATAGTCGGCACATGTGGGAGTGTACTAATGTAGTAGGCCGAATTAACTAATGAGTAATTAGAGTAGTTGGCAGTAGCTCTAGTTTCAAATGTATGGCAACATTTTTTTTTTGTTTTTTTTTAATTTAATTGTAGCTCTTTTATAAAAGGTGTAGTGTTTATTTTTTTTATAATAATCAATTTGGGCATTTAAATAAAGTGGTTTTCAATAATAGCCATTTACTAGCATATTTTAGAATTTGGCCAGCGTAACATCACGTGGCGATACAAATTCATACGGTATCACCCATGTTGATTTTTTAATTAAAGAAAAAACCTTGGCTGACGATACATGTGTATCTTGTATCGTCAGGTGATGTTTTATCCCAAAGATACACCGGCTAACATATAATGTAAAAATATGATTTGGATCATTAGTAACGAGATTTATAAAAGTAAACAATCATTATCATTCAATATGTCAATCGAATGATAAAATAGTATACGTTTTTTAAAACCAAATATATTGAAGAAAAAATGTTTCAATTCCTAAAATGTGACTAGTAAAGAGATGGTCTGGATATTATGTACAACTTTTACAAGTATATATTCTTGAACTCCATTAATAAACTTTCGTTTCCCACTGCTACATATCACAATGTTAACGAATATTTATTTTGTTAAAAATACTAAGATGGTTGAAGGCTTGTGGATTGAAATTTTGAAAGAATATTAAGATGGTTGAAAGGTTTGTGGATTGAAATTTTTAAAAATTAATAAGATGGTTGAAATTTATAGACATATACAATTTATTAATAACGGGTAGTTAGTCACTAATTATAGAAGCTATTCAAAATAATATTGTAAATGTTATGGACAAAAAGTCGTAACTAAAAAAATTAATTTTTTTTAATCCGAGCGATAAGCCGGAGCTTGTTGTGTATCACTAACCAGTGATATACAACTAGTTTTATACCCGTCCGGTGGTCAGGTTTTTGAGTCGCATAATGAAATAACCATCTTTCTTTAGATGCTGAAGAAAAATAACATTTTTCATGATAAAGAAAATACATATCTTAGTTCTAAGTTATCAAAAGGACAACATGACAATAACAATGTTTTAAAAAGTGACACGTGGCAAAAATTATAGCCAATTTTACAATAGGGAGATAGAAAACGTAGATATTACTCAACCATCACAATGAAGAAAACGAAACAAACAAAAATTGAGTGTAAAACTATATAACAGCTGTAATATTTGTGAAGGGTACGCGGTTCTAAAAGCACATAAAAAAGACACACATTCAAAAAAAGGACTGGATAAAAAAGATGTAACAACTACTCATACAAGGACTACTCTGATGCAAATGCAAAACTGATGTCGTCCTCTTCAACATCAACACTTTCCTTAATGTCCTTGAGGACTTCTTTGCTGGCTATATGATGTTTAAGTTGTTTTCCTATCTTCCAGTGTAATAATTCAATGTCCAACGGTAATAGCAATGTAAATCAACATTATAAAGACAAAAGTTATCATTTTAATAACCAAGAATCAGGATTAACGTCGAATGTAGCCACCATAATATACGTGTTGGTTATATTACCCCTAGCACTTCATGTATTTAACCAATTTAAATAAAGTCATTATTGCAAGCTACCTTACAATGACTTGTCTCATTTATCAGTTATAGCTATGTCTTTATTTGACCCATTTGGATACTACACACATCCTTTAAAAAAATATATGATATTTACCCTTCCTTTTCTCTTTGTGTGTCATATATTTTACCTTGATATAGATTTACAAGCATAACCGCCTTCGTTAATTGCTTCCCATGGTTATCTCATTCCTTGCCTAGCCAAGAGCATCAAAATTCATACTAGAGCTACTGAGCTAGCCCACGACCATGTCTACATATGTGTGACCTATTATGCATTCTCTGTTGTGTTTTACACTTTAAACCCATATGCGTAGTATGTTTATTTAAAATTTTCACAGCTTTCATGTGAACGTTGGTCACCATGTTTACCCATTAAATCAGACCGAGGCCTGATGCTTATTAGATTGTATTTGAAAATTTACATTTCAAAACTGACCACACAAAAGTGAACTATTGGTACATCCAATGTGTATATCAATCATACTCGTCACATACATAATATGCATATATATAACTTCTTTTTAGTAGTTGCCCTCAAAACTAATACACCAACTGAATTATGATAATAGTTTAACTATTTACTACTTAAACTCCTTACAACAATTATAAGATTTATATCTCTTTTTCTGATGATCAAAAGATCTAGATTTGTTCCTTCATCTGCTTCGAGTTTTATTGAAAAGATCAAAGACCCATTTTGAAAGTTTAAGTTATTCCCACATGACATTTTCATACTTCACCTATAACAACAAAATACCTATTCGTGACTGCAAATTATTTGGTTTTATCCTTTCAAATTAAAAGTATTAGCAAAACTTTTTTTGAAAATATAAACCCAACTAAGTACCATCTCAAATCTTAAAAGTCTCACAATATAAAGTCTAAATTAACTTACCGATGGCAACATAAAATCGACTATTTCTACTTCCTTTTTGCTCCTGCTAGAGTGCTATGGATAGATAATAATACACCAAGTCTCAAACCGACCAACATAACGAATTTCTTACTTGATCAAAAAGTGAAACCATAACCAAATTTTAAAATCTAGGACACATGGGTAAATAGAACCAAAATGATAATATGATTAATTACATTCTCAATAAATCATGTGCACTCCTATACAACATATAAGTTTTATCTAGCATGATAATATCAAATCTGTAAAGATTTTGAGACGCCGGATTAGTATGATCAATATAATTATGTTCTTGTTCCATTGAAGTATTCCTCAAATAGTTGATTGAAGATATAAACTCCTGCATATTACTTTTATCAGTTAAAAACTCATATATGTGGGTTTCTAATACTTGCACAATGGAATTCAGATACCCGGACACAAAGTCAAACTCTAGTGGTTTGACTTTAGGCCACTCAGCTTTGAATTCATATTAGAGACAAAAGCCTCAAAATCATCCTTAATAGTTTCCCCCTATGGGCTATGACTATTCAAATAAGCATTAAGCTTATTAGGGCAATTATTGTGACGGTAGGTTCGTAATTAATTAGAAAGCATTTCCAATACGACGGTCAATTAGACACGATTAAAAGATGATCCATCTCTAGATTTCTTTGGCATCAGGTGATTAAGACGTGACTAATCCCTCAACATCTTGTGAGGGTACCCTACGCAAATCTTCAAGGTGCCATCATAGCTATCTGAAGGATTAGCAAATTCATTAACAAAGTATTTGTAGTCTAATGGTATTAAGACGTTATGATGTTTCTTAAATGATGGGAGATCAAATCTTATCGCGAATTAGTGATGTAAATTTAAGAGTAGATGTAGTAATAATTAATGGTCTTCTATTGATAAATCAAAGAATAAAAAATACCACAACAACAATTGTCCGAAGAATGATAAAATAATATAGATTCTTATTGAAACCTTGCTTAATCGACACTTTTGATTAATTGAAACTCAGATAATTTTTGACATGTCTGACATGGGCTTAGTTAAACATAGCTAATAAACACAAACCTAAATAGACTCTGATAATAAAAATTACGCAAAACTAAACCTATAATTATTTTAACTTGTAAGATATCGACACAGCGACTATTAATCAAACTTTAACAACCTAATGATCCATAAGTATTATTATTAGATTCCAAAAACTTAATAAAAATAGCGGACCCGTTGTAAATTTCAACTACTAAAAAGCAGACTTACCCTTGAACTTTTAGTTAATGATAAGATTAGTCCAATAATATAGTAGGTGTGAGTTTGGTGTTAAAGAAAACAAAACCATGACGATCAGGCCCATTTGTTTTATTTTACTTCATTTTTTTAATTAAATAATTTGTAAAATAAAGCATAAAGTCTTATAAACACTTGTAAAACTGTAAAAAAATATATATTTATAATATTTCTTTTAACATTTCTTAATAATTTGTATAATTCGTAAAGTTTTAAAAAAAATTTCGTAACCTATTATAAAATTTGTGAAAATATTTCATTAAATTTTCTTGAAGATTTGCATGAAATTTTAAAGTCATTGTAATATTCTAATTTGGTGATATATTAAAAATTAAAGAGCAAATAAAATAAATAGTTTGGTGACAAAATATAAATGTAAATGATGGTGATGGTGATAGTTATAATAAGGTAATGAATGACTTATTTTATGATAGATGAATTTTTGACATCCCCATTCAAGATACTCTAAGTGGACTTGGGAACTCAGCCAAAGTTCCTTGCATTGAACACAGCCCCGTGGTAACATTGCTTGTGCTCACCGATCATGTCATTGGGACACTGTTGAAAACAAAACATTAAATTCATTATCTTCATCTCGTTTACATCCTACTAGGCTCCGTGCTTAGATGATAATAGCTTGTTTGATGTTACGGACAACGATGTGGCGGTTATGCTTCAATTCATATACCAGGTTAATTGGTTCGAATATGTCAGTTTTGGATCGAGAGGTCATAGGTGTTGATTCACATGAGAAACACAGGAGGATGTGGGTCGAGTGAGTGGTTGGGACCGATTGTTCACTCGCCCAGGTTGAAGAGACACCCGCCCTGGTTCGCAGACTGTGAGTCGTGGGAAAATTAGGCGAACACCTTATTACACTCATTTATAGTTGATGTGGACTTTATTAACTCTGTTAGATTTTTCTGTTAAGTCAAGAATCATTACAGTTATTTCATATCTACATACCTAAAATTTCACACTCGTCTTCTTTTTTTTCCACTATCGATACCAGATTGAATTAAAAAGAAAAAAGAAAAAAAAACTAAATCTACAATCTTCTGATTAAGCAATTCTTAATTATTTATGACATACCATCACTTAATTCAACTGGATTATCTATTTCACATGTGAACTCCCTTATCCCTAAGTGGAAAGTTGTAACAAAATGGGGTTTGAAGAAATTGGTGGGTAGTTTCGATCGTAGGGCCTGTTTGAAATTGAACTTGCAAGTTGATTGTTGTAACCTCATTGACTAAACATAGTTTACTTTGTTTATTTAGATATAAGATAGACTACATTAGTATCCGTGTATTATACAGATTGAATAAATAAAATACTAAATAATTAATAAAAAAATTTATGCATTATAAAATCATGCTTGAAGATAAAAAATAATTATAATTACGTAAAATAAATATTTTAAGTAAATAAACAATAATGTATTTTTATTGAACTTTTGTTTTATAAAAAAGTTACGGTTTTATGTTTTAAGAAAAATTAAGTTTTTAAAAACGTAGTGTGTTGTATTCAATATTTATAAAAATTTTGTTTTTAAAAAAGTGTATTTTTAATAAAAAATAGGTTTTCAATTTATTAATTTTTACATTTTATAATTTGAAAATTGTATGAATAATATTCAATATTATTATTAATAATATAAAGAAATGAGTAAATTAGTATGATTAAACTTATAATTGTGTCATGTTTGTTTTATTTTTTTAATAGATAGATAGATAGACAGATAGATAGATAGATGGACAGATAAACAATAAACTAAAAACTCATTCATTAAACGGATTATACTTATTAATAAACACGAAGAGTTATAGTATAATATTTTAATATAAGATATAATTAAATTTATATATAAGTAATAGTTCAAGAAATAAAATAACTATGCTATTTTTTAACTCCCTTATCTAAATAGCTTCATTATTAAACATTCATTTTAAGCTTTTTTATAAATTTTTTTTATAAAAATCATGTTTGTTAAAAACTTTGGTTTGTAATTATTCTATTTCTTTTAATAAGTCTGGTTTATGAAAATTCACCTTTTTGGAATTAAAAAAACAATTTAAAATATTTAAAAAAAAGAGTTTAGTGTTTTAGAAAATTTCATATTATATAAAATTTTTGCTTTTATTTCTATTTTAATTAAAAGATATGATTTTTAATTTCATTAATAATATCTAGTTTAAAAAAGATAGATTGATCTTAAAGAAATTTAGATGAGAGAAAAAATATTACCATTAATAAAATTAATTTTAATAAGAAAGAGAAAATTGGATCAGTTTTTAAATTATTATGATATCCTTTTGTAAAGAAAAATAATATGAAAATGTCTATAATAAAGACAAATGGCATAAAAATAGGTCAAGAGAGGGATTTGTGCTAAAAAAATCTTATTTTATTAGATACTATAGATTAAATATATTTTTATGAACACATTTAAAAGAACCAAAAATAAACACTTTAGCTTTTTATTATTTATTATATAAATTGATTAAAATCCTTATAATTTTAATATTTTTAAAATATATTTTTAAAAAATACAATAGATATAGTCTTTGGATTATATACATATATGCATCCACATTAGATCATTCCTAACTCATTTCCTAGCCACATCCCCATACTCATATTATAACAACAATCACCAAAATATACACTCAATCTTATTTCCCTTACCTATACCATATCCTTGTAACTTTAGGGAGAAAGCAATATCATTCTCTAAATATAAGGATTCGATATTCATCCCCTATAATTTTTTTCTAATATTTTATATCAGTGTATATAACTGGAAGAGAGAAAAATAATATTTAAAAAAGATAATTTAATATTAGTGAACTAAGATATCAATATATATATATGTGCAGGATCGATTATGGGTCACTCAACAGATGGTTTTTCTTTCAAACTCACCTTGAACAACACTCAACAAGAGTCAATAAAGAGTTGATCACAATATAACAAGTAACAAGCAGTAAATAAACACAAGATGTAAATTTTCAAGGTACTTTTATATATTGCTTCTCAACTCAAAGGATTACAAGACTCTTGGACTCAAATCACTTATCTAATGAGTTACATGGAGAAGATATATATAATACTACCTATAGCCGGATATACTTTGATACCAGCTGGAAACCTCTAA
>BJCO01371636.1:0-11595 GCA_018326465.1 Flaveria floridana | reverse complement strand
ACAATTCATTATAACAAATCAAAAAATATCTAAAACAATCTAAATCTAAATAATAACTAAAATAAAGAAAAGGTCTGATCTTCTATTTGAAACGTCTAGTGATCTTCAACCAATTATGAGCTTCAATATAATTACCAGGAGTAAGTGCTGTAGCCTGTTTCCAATACTCAGCGGCTTGGTCGAACCAAGCCTCCGCAATTTCAGAATCCCCCTGGCGAATGGCCTGTTCTCCCCGGTCGGAATAGGTGGGTTAATTCCTTCCCTTAGAACCGTACTTGAGAGTTTCCTACCTCATACGGCTCGCTAGTCAACTCTTTTTGTATCCCATTTGAATCTTCCATATCTAACTGAATAAGATTTCTCGTAGATCTATCCCATTTTTTCGGGTTAACGAAAAGAAGTTAATAAAATGAGTTTCAAACTTAAATCTTAAGTTTGGATTAAAAATCCGGTTTATTTTAGTTTTCTCTTTTCTCCCACCTTCAGAAGAATAAAACATAGACATTTCGCCTATCATTAGAATTTTCTGAAAGGTAACTATCTCAGTTTTGACACTAACAATCAAAGGAAGCCTTGTTTTAGGCATATCCTCTCAGACAGTAGTTGAATTGGAGATTAGTTACGGTTGGTGAAGGATACACTATCAAGGTGTTAGCAGTGTGGTGGGTTAGCTGAGGTACACCCTATATATAAACACTAATGATACCTTGACTGTGAAATCAAAACCATATTAGGAACTAATTTTTGGTAATGGACAACAACCATACTCTAGAGACATCAAGAAATAGGTTATAGACCTAAACAGTCATCTCTAGAGACCTTAGTCTATGGGCTGGATGCGAGTTGTTGCCTTCGGAGGCATTGTCTACTTTGGCAAAAAGAGAAAATGACACCTATATTGGTAAGAGCAATTAAGACTTACAAACATATTTGATTAGTGGATTATCAATTTGAGTTACAGTAAGAACTGAGAGGAGTGCAAGACACGTTCCACACGTCAAAACTCAAGTAGTGTCTTGCTGATAAGATCTGTTTGTAAGAATAGTGCATTAGACACGTGTAGACACACTAAGTTCTAAAGCTATGTATTATGAGCTTTATATGTTCTAGTGGGCCTTGGACATGTTGATAGTGGATATTTATCGATTTGGACTTAGCACGATGCGTTGTGCTTAAAATTGGACTAAAGACTTAAAAAGGTAACAAAAGAGTAAATCTTACGTTAAGAACGCAAATAAAAATCAGATATCAGTGGGCTTTGCCTAAAGTCTACTAAATAGACTTAATTTAATTCCAAAATATAAATTAAATATTTATATAGCATATAATAGTCCGTTGAAATCGTATTAACACGTAGAATTTAAAAACACAAAAATTAAATGACACGCGTATCGGGACGAGACAAAATTGGACGAAATGGGAAAGGGCCCGGGAGGCCCATCTAAGGCCCCCTTGGCCGAATCCAGCCAAAAAGGAGGGTTTCCCCAAGTTATCCTTTCATTTGTTGCAAAACTTATTCTCCAAAATGCTCTCTAGTGATACCCTAGCCGTCACCATCCATCTTCTTCTTGTTTTTCATTCCAATCAACCACCATCATCATCAATTACTTCTATTTTGATAACATTCTAGCATTAAAGTATGATTTTTGTGCAAAACTTGATCGTCTACACCTTCTCCGGTAAGAAAACCGTTTATTTTGAGAAATTTTTATCCTTGTTTGATCATGTTCTTGATGTTAATTATCAAGAATCATCAAAATCATCATCTAATAATCTTTTTTTCTTGGATTTGGGCATTGGATTGTGAAGACCTAGTTGTTTCGGGTGTTGGACCTTCTAATCGGTAAAACGCTAACTCTCAATCTTTGTATATTGTTGGATCTATCAAAATTGGTAGGTAAACTTGTTTTAGCTGACCATAATGGACATCTTGTACTTATATATTGCTTTAGAAAACATTAATCTTGCTTCTTGAATCTCTAGACGCGTTGGAAAATCAAAACTATGTACCGATTAACTAACAATGTGAACCGGAAGGCAAAAGTTCAACTAACTGTTTTGTGACTGAAAATTTGTGATAATCTAAGCGTTTATATCATGGTTTTGTCAATTAATTCATGAAATAAATGTTCTTTAAGTAATCGGATCAATAAGGGTCAAATATGGAGGTTTGGGATGCAAAGATACAAGACTAATAAACTGGACAGTTTGCTGTCAGAAAAATAGGATGTTTTGTTCAGGACATAACTTGGTCATAATAAATTCAAATGAGTCTAATTTTTCATCTAAAAACAGGTTCAATGAGTCCTCTAACAAACTTTAGTGGCCTCGTGTCGTTTCGACATCGTTTGGCCTTCCAAACGTGGCAAAGAAACTGAAGGTCAAACCTGACGAATCTGGGCAGCAGGTTGGTCTGTGTTGGTCGAGTCATATCCTTCTCATATTTTATCCAATGGATATTATTCTTTTTCTGGAGTTTATTTTAAAGTCTTATCTTTCAAATGATACCTATTACTCAACTTTTCGTTACCCTTCGACCTCTAAACAGTTTATGCAAAACGCTGCGCAATCAGCTCTACATACTGAAATATTTTGATAAACTTAAAACTCAAGATTTGAAAACTAAATAATCATATAAAGACAAGATTTGTATTTAAAAGTGCTTAAATGAGTTTTTAAAAGAACAAGTTAATAATGTATATAATTCGTTGAATATGGGCTAATAGATGTTCATTGAAGGGCGTTAATAAAGTCATATAAAGTGACAACTAAAACCCTAAATATGGCGAGATTTAACGTTTAAATCCGACATTGGACTTTTTATACTAGTAAATCATTCTTTTATAAAATAATGACCTTGATGTACACTAATGATTGGGCTACAAGGATTGCACCCATATTGGTCATTTTGATCTTTCGTAATCCTTTTGTGATTTGTATTTTTAATGCTTGCTTTTCGTATTATGGAATTTGGACTGTACTATTTCAAGGTGAGTTTCACGGCTCCTTTTTAATATGTTTTGCTTGGGGGAAAAACATGCTCATGGTTTTTGGACTATGCCTTGTCTTAAAGATTATTTTGGAACAATATATGTAGTTTGGGTCATGGGTTGAGTCTAGATATTCATTCATGAGTGTGTACTCGTACTTGTGCTTGTTCTTGTACTTGGACGTCATGGAGAGGTATTGTAAGTACTAACGGGCTGACACCCCCACCCCTGTCGTCGGTATACTAGTCGAGACTGACTTGGCCTAGGCGTGCCATTGGGTGAATATAATCCGGTAAATTGGACTTGGACTGACTTTAAACTTTTGATGAAATCTATGACTGCTATGTGCTCTTACCCACATACAACTTTGGTACATGTTATACACGGCAAATTGTTTGTACTTTTAAACCTGTGAGCTGACCAACATATGTTGACTTTTTAGAGCATGTCTTTTTTCAGATAATGGTGCTTAGGTACTTGTACAATGGACTGTAGACAAGACCGCTCCCTTGGGAGCTATAGACTTTACATGGGACTATTAGACTTGTTTGGACCTGTATGTTTTGCTAAATTGTAATTTGTTGGATTTGTACTTGGGATTGTTTTGGTATTTGTGCTTCTTTATTTCTAAATGGAAACTTTGGATTATTTATGCAATTATCGTATGACATTTTGGAATTTATTGTACTTGACATTTGTTCCTATGTGTCGGGCGACGTCATGACCCAGTTACTGAGAATACCTTTAGTGATTCTCTTAGACCCCAATGTGTTATGACGTTCCCGTCCGTTGCATCCTCGTGTTTCCGCTACCAGCGGGGGTGTGACAGCTATATCCAAGGAAGCCCATTCCAAGAGATAAGCTTATCACAAGCCTTTGTGTCTCATGATGAAAGTATAGGCAACTTCCTCTTCACCCTTGAAGATTTAGACTGGATCTATCCGAATGATCTGGAATACATGGAGATAGTTCAACAAATGGCTATTTTCACTCATTGAGCCAAGAAATTCTACAAGAGGACATGGAGGAAGTTTCCTAGCAATGCATCCAGTGGAAAATTTGGACTGGACAAGAGCAAAGTGAAGTGTTACAACTATAACTAGATGGGACACTTTTCTAGGGAGTGCAAGGCACCCAGGACTAATGGTGGCCATGCACAAACCAAGTCAAACAACACTAAGGGAACTCCAAACACTAGAAGCCCAAGCATCTAGCTGTAATTGCTATTGAAGAAGGAGGCTTTGATTTGAGCTTCCATGTAGAAGATGTGTCTCCAAACCAAGCATTGATGGCGGATCTTGATGAAACCAAAGTATTGGAACATCTTTGTACTCTAGAGTGTATTACTAAAGTAAATTGATATAGGTCCTATAACTTGGAGATGACATCTAATCTTGAGTCCTTGAACATACTAAAAATCTATTTCAAAAGATCTGAAAATGAGCATAAGTTATAGATAGAAGACTTAAAGAAAACCATTTAAACTCTTAAACATGAGCATACCAACTACAGGACTCAAATCAAACATCTCATCACTAAGTTAACTGAGTTTTAGGCTGAGCTTGTGATCAGCAAAGCCAAGGCAAAGAAACATGTTCTTAAAGAAGAGACCTTGAAGAACATAATATCCTCGTCCCTGCATGCCAAAGTATGTTATCAAAACAAACAAGGATTAGGATCTAGTGAGATAGCTCCTCACACACTCTATTGTCTGTAAGATCTCCCTGGTGTGGAACTAGTGAAGATGAGCTTCCATCCATAGATCTGAGTGATAAAGAGGATGAAGAGGAGATAGTGAAAGATAGATTTGGGCAGAGTGAAGAAGATCTTCCTGACAAGGGTCACTATTCTCCTAAGGAGAGAAAGAAGTCAGGGATGACAAAGTCAAAGAGTAAGAACTTGAACTGAGCAGCTAAGAGGAGATCAAAGAGAGCTCAGGAGATCAAGGTCATCTTCAACTCCAAGCAGAAACAGGTTTTTATCTCTACAGGTTTTGAAGTGGTGATGACTATAGATACAACTTTGAACTCTAGTACAAAAAGTTCACTGAAGTGAATTCATCATTAAGTGACCAAACCCAACCTTTTTGCCCTTCCCAATCTCATTTATCACTCAACACTGCTGCCACAAAACCATTTTCACCCAATCACAATCAAACTCCTTCTCATCCAACAACACAACAAACTTCCTCACCTTCATTTCCTAAACCCATCTCAATAACTAAAAGCCCTACACCCACTGAAATAATCAATCTTGATGATGATCTTGATGATAAAGTGAAAGATGGTGCAACAAAAGAAGTTTGTTTAGAAGTTGAGGGGGAGAATGAAAAGAAAGTTAAACAAGATTTTGAATTTATTCATGTAGAACAACAAGATGAAAGTGGTGATCACTTTGTTGACATCGCAACCTTTGATGAAAATGATCTAAGAGAATAAGAGATTGATATGAGCAAAAGTTTTATTGTTGCTAAATACAATAATCTGATTATCTAAAGTAATCAAAGGTTGGAAAAGATTAGAGAATTGAAGAGGTTAATGAAGGAGAAAGATACAAAAATTGCACACCAAGAAGCAACCATTATCTGAAGAAGCTAAAACAAATGATGAAGTCTATGATACTATGGCTCAGTTGGTGACTGAGTCCCTTGATTCTACGGAAAAAGAGAAGAAAGAAAAAGAGAATCTTATGTCAAAGATAAACAAAGCATTGAAGACTCTGTCTGAACAATTAGCTTTACTGAAATAAAAGGATAAAGAAATTGAAGCTCTTAAGAAGAAGGTGTCTATTCTTGAATCTATTGTTCATCCAGAACCAATCAAAGAAGCTGTTCAACTTTAAACATCATTAGCAGTTAACCTTTCCTCAACGAAGCAAAAAGAACCAACTATCAAATACATTAGAAAGAAAAAGTATTAGTGAAAATTTAAAAGGAGGTTATTGTGGTTGAATACTCCCCCAAGAAAGCAAAAACAATATCTCTTGAGCACACTCCATCAGTAGATTTATCTACTTTGAAATCAATTGAACACAATGAAGTTGAGAGTGATGCAGAGTGAGATTAATTAACAAAGGTTGAGTCATCAAAAGCTGTTGAAGAAGCAAAGTCTGATGACTTACTTACTTCTGATGATATATTTAAAGAAAGAGTCCAATCTTCCATGTTCATGGATTTGATTAACAATGGTTTTCCCTATGACATGGTAGAAAGGATGAACATGAATGAGATGAAACAAGTGTTGAACGAGTTTGATGCTGTAAGATTTGTGTGTAAGGCCCCGTTCCCGGAGACCTCACAGTTGGTCATTCATAGCACTAAACATACATAATCATATACATTTCATAAAACATTGCAGCGCATTTACATTAATAAAAGCCATTCATTTATTAATAATTATTGTTGTTATGCAATACGTCATTGTTAAGTTAGAAAAGAAAATATCCGTTAATTGCATTACAAAACAACAACAATAATATGAGTGAATGGATGCCAGTCTTGCCCTGCTGAGTAGCATCCCCGCGTGTCATCCTAAGCAACCATTACCTACCAACTGAAAATGTATAAAAGTCAGCGTTGCTGAGTAAGTTCTCGTTTTAATGTATTAAAATACTTTATACATTTCATATACAAAAATACTCTTTTCATCAAAATACTTTCTTTACTTTGGTACGTGATCATTCATTGTACATACATCAAGGTATAACCTTAATCATCGTTCATTATCGCACGTATTCATTCATTTTATACTTTATCTTTATCTTTCACCGTTTCTAGATCCTGTCAAACCTTTACCTCCATCGTGGCCCAAAGCCACCATTCCAGGCACAAAGCCTCATTACTATCTGGTACAAAGCTGTATCATATCTTGGCACAAAGCCATATCATATTCGAAGTAAAATGACAAGGATCCCGTTTCGTACTATGGATAAGTCACCAAGACTGATCCCCCTATGTGTGAACCCTCATGGGTTAGCCAAAATCACACTCTATAATACAAACAGTTGAGCTAATAACTCTCAATGAGTTGTGATCTTCCTTTCAATCTGCTTGCAAGCCTTTTCTTTTATTCGTTCTTTATGTTCCACTTTCATTATCATTAATCTTATCTCTTTCTTTAATGATAATACTTTACGTTTATAATCGTCAACACACCACGTAAAGTCACACATCACTATACATTAGAAACATAAGAACAAAGCATAACCATGCATAAAATAGGCACATATAAGCCTTAGGTCAAACTAGGGTCAAAACCCTAAAAATCTGATTTCCCATAAATTCAAAAAAATTTTCTAAGTATTTAGGCGCTTCAACACTATGCAGGCGCATGAGGCCTGTTCAGGCGTTTCATCACTATTTGGGCACATGGCCCTACACTTTACTGATTCTCACTTTAGGCGCATGCACGTTTAGGCGCATGAGCCTACACTTAGGCGCCTGAATAAAAACTTAGTCGCATGAATACTATTAGGGCGCATCACCCCTATATTTAGGTGTTTTGGTAAAACTTAGGCGCATGAGCTACTGTTCAGGCGCATGAACATGCACTTAGCATTTCTAAGGGATTTTCTAGGCGCATGAGCCACTGTTTGGGCGTATGAGGGCGATGTTTGGGCACATCATCCTTACTTAGACTTTCTAAGTCTATTTTTTCAGGTGCATGAGCCCTATTTGGGCGCATGACCTAACTTAAAATTTTTCTAAGGCAAAATATTAGGTGCATGGGCCCTGTTTGGGCGCATGACCATCTACTTACATGTTTCTAATATATTTTTCAGTCCCAAACATTAGTTTAACCTGTTCTAAGCTGATACAACCATTCTAAACACCAATCAAAGCATTTACAATCATAAATCATCAAACACATGCACATATACATACGGTTACATACATATCACTTGTGAGTTTACATACATTTTCAGCCCCAAAACTTTTAAAACATATAAAAACTAGGGTCTAAAAACTCACATTTTCTGCTTCCAAGCCCAACTTCTTTGAACTCGAACTTTCAAAGGTTTCTAACACCTAAATAGCCAAGAACATACAACCCAATCACATAAAAACACATAAGAACATATACTCTCGGTTCCTTAGTCGAAAACACAAACAAAACCGAGCCAATTATGCAACAAATGCTTACCTTGGTTAAGAACAGCCTCTTTCTTTCTCTAAAACCGAAGATTTCAGCTTCTTCTTCTTCTTCCTTTGTTTCAAAAAGCAGCAGGTGTAGGTACTAATATGGGCGGCCATACTCCGATATATATTAAAATAATGGGTTTTGTACTTATTACCCTTTGCCCCATTCCACTTTATTCTCGTTTTCTTTTCCTTCTATACACTTTCTGTTTTCTTTTCTTTTGACCAAATTTCTGGGTGTTACAAGTCCACCCCCTTAAAGGGGTTTTGTCCAAACTTGTCATTCCTCGAATAACTATGGGTAATGCTATCTCATCTCTTCTTCAGTCTCCCACATACACTCCGATCCCTTTCAGTGTTTCCACTGCACATGCACTAGTGGAACCAGTTTATTCCTTAATCTCTTCTCCTTCTGGTTGATGATTGCCACTGGTTGCTCTATATAATTGAGCCGTTCATCCACTTTGATATCATCCAGTGGTACAATCATATCTTCATCAGCTAAGCACTTTCTCAGATGAGATACATGGAATGTGGGATGAATTCCACTTAACTCATCTGACAATTCTAACCGATAGGCCACCTTTCCTACTCGAGCAATGATTCGGAAAGGTCCTACATACCTCGGGCTCATCTTACCTCGCTTTCTTAACAGGATAATCCCCTTCCAAGGTGAGAGCTTCAACATAACTCGATCACCCACCTTGAATTTGATCGGTCTACACCTCTTGTCGGCGTAAGACTTTTGTCTATCCTTCGCGGCTTTCATGAAGGCTTTGATCTTCTCTAACTTTTCAGTTGTAACCTCGATCACCTCAAGGCTTCCCAACTCTTTCTGCCCAATGTCTCCCAAACATACGTGCGTCCTACACCTCCTATCGTATAGCATCTCATATGGTGGCATACCAATGCTGGCATGATAACTGTTGTTGTATGAGAATTCTGCTAGCGGTAAATGATCATCCCAACTTCCTCCAAAGTCGATCACGCATGCTCGGAGCATATCCTCGAGCGTCTGGATCGTCCTTTCAGACTGACCATCTGTCTGAGGATGATAAGCCATGCTAATGTGTAGCCTTGTTCCTATCGCATCATGGAATCTCTTCTAAACATTTGATGTGAACCGGGTGTCGTGATCCGACACGATAGACATCGACACACCATGACGAGTTACAATCTCCTTGATGAACAGATTCGCCAATCTCTCAGATAAATACGTCGCGGATCGGTAGGAAGTCAACACTCTCGGTCAGACGATCAACTATCACCCATATGGTATCATACCACCTCGTTATGCGGGGTAACTTCGTGATGAAGTCCGTGGTGATATGTTCCTACTTCCACTCGGGTATATCCAAAGGTTGGATCTTCCCGTATGGCTTCTGATGTCCTGCCTTCACTTGCAAACAAGTAAGGCACTTACTCACATACTCCACTACATCACGCTTCATTCCCGGCTACCCCTTCCTCATGTCCTGGTACATCTGCATGGCACCGGGATGAATCGAGTATCGAGTCTTATGAGCTTCGTCCATAATTAATGTCCGTTGATGCATCAACTGAAGTGAAACTTTGAATGTTTCAATTATCATCTCAGCAATATGAGAAACTGTTAAATTCTCATATTGAATCAAATAACATGTATGGGTTGGGTTTTAATGCTATTACACCCCCACTGAATGATAACTATACCAATTCACCTGAGTCTATGAGCAACAGTTTGTCAAACCATTTTGTGCCAAGCACCAAAATTGAACCAAAATTTGAAATTAATCAATTGGTAAATGGTAATGATTCTGAGGTGAGAGAAACTGAGTCTTCTGAATCAGAAATTTCAAAACGAGACGAATTAGAATTTGACTTTGATGGGTGTGATGATTTGAATGAGTCTGATGAACATAATGAGCAAAAACATAATGGTTTGGGTAAGGGAAAGAATGTTTTATTTGAACCAATCATGCCCACAATTCTTGAAGAGATCAAGCTACCTTATCCTCCTAAGTAAAGAAACATGCTGAACACCATCTACAAGAGGATCGCTTAGTTGAATGAAGGACTTCATGAGCTTAATAACCAGCAAAAATCTCATTCAAGAAACAGAAAAGCTGAAGCTGACGTCACACTTGACTCTACGGAAGAGGTAAAAATCACTTCTGTAGAAAAGCCAAGGACTTTAGTAGAACTTCTACGGAAGTAGAAAAATGTGGATCTTTTAGTGTAATCAACATCCGTAGAAGATCTACGGAAGAAAAAGTCATTAGCTGAATCAAACACCATCAAGAAGAAAACCAAGCAACAGAAAACTATGAATTCTAAGCAACAGAAATAATCTTCTGCTAAACAAGAACCTTTTGACATTATGTCTGGGAGTGGCAAGGAATCATTAGCTGCTAAAATTGAAAAAAAATTAAAGGCACAAAACCAGGCAAAGAAGAAGAAAGTGATTAACTCTATGAGTGAAATTGAAGAGAAATGTTGCAAGTGGTATGACATGCATAATCACAACACTGATGAATGGTACTTCAGTAATTATTGCTCCATATGTAACATGAACAATTACATGACTTTTGATTGTTACTTCAACAAGCACTGTGCTATTTGTAACAAGAATAACCATTCTACTTAAGAATGTTATTTCAATAAAAGGAACAAAACAAAGAGCACAAGGAAGCAACAATCTGAGAATGTTGAATCAGACTCACAATCAAGTGATAGTCAGGAAGATTCTAAAATGAAGAAGCATCAATAAAAACAAAAGATGCCAAAGGAAAAGAAACAAACATCTGCTGATGATAAAACAAAGAAGAAGAAGGAGAAACAACAATCTCAACTCAAAACACCTCATAAGAAGGTAGACTTGATGGAGAAGACAACTACTTCTGATGAAGCTTTCTTTGACCATTTTGCAAAGGGTACTCAAATACCACAATCAAAATCAAAATATGGTGAAACTTGCTCCAATCAAGGTTCATCATCAAATTCAAAGTAGAAGAGACACAAAAAGAAGGTGAAAGAAGAAGTGATTATGGTACCAGAACAAAGTGTTTCAAGTCCATCTTCAATATAATCATCCTGACCACTAATAAAAACATAATGAATCAATTGAGTCTAAAATCAAACCTGAAACATCTAGACTCATTCATGAGGTAGTAACAATTTTAGACACAAGTGGCAAGCCCAAGATCATTAAGCTTGGGTTCTATAGTCTAATTGATTTCATTATGTGTTAGGAACATCCGTGGAGGACTGACAACAAGTGGTATGTTGATAGTGGTTGTTCTAGACATATGAAAGGATACTGTTCTATACTCCATGATTTAAAACATAAAAATGCTTCATATGTAGCATTTGGCGGGGATAAGAAGGGAGGTAAAATTGTTGGTGAAGGAATGGTAACAAATGGGTGTACTCAATTTTGAGAAATTTATTGGACCAAAAGAACCAATGAGCCAGATCAGAAAAACCTTT
>BJCO01371634.1:0-20205 GCA_018326465.1 Flaveria floridana | reverse complement strand
GATTGCCATTTTTCTTTTGAATTAATGATACTTGGAGCCTAAGTTTAGGCTTGAAAGGTGGCTGTTTCCAGGGGTTTCCAAGGGATAGAGGAGGCGAGGTGGCAATCCAAGAGGAGTTTGAGTGTGAATGGAGGATTGTTTACTCATACTAGAAGTCTAGGTGGCGTTTTTGTGGAAGTCAACATGGAACCGAGAAGGTGGCGGATGGAGGGAGTCATGGTGCATGCAAGGTGTCTTATAACTCTTTAGAACTAGCCACCTATTGTTCTAGCAATGATGATAGTTCATGTACTTTTCTTTAGGGTTTGTACGGTGGTTATAAGAAGTGTGAAAGCAAGACATATAGGTGCATGGATGTGAAAGCAATAAATATAGGGTATGGTGGCATTTGACTTTTGAAGGTGCATGGATGGTGGTTTAAAGGTTTTGGTTTGGTATTAGTTTAGGATTTAAAGTTTTTAGTTTAGTTTTGTTTTAATGGGTATACACGTATATACATAACATATATTTTTCATGTTTTTAATGTGCATACACATATACGTGTTTATAATATATATACACGTACAATATATATACTAATCGTATACATATACAATTATTCTAAATCATGTATACGTAAAAATTTGCATATATTTACATGTATGTGTAAGTTTCGGGTATATAAATACATGTGCATTCATGACTTTCCCATAATTATACATGCATGCAAACATGCATACGTACATTCACAAATATGTACGTACTAAACATAATATTATTGTGGTTTGAAACATATTATACTAGAATTTTTCGATGTAATAAATAAAATAATTTTTAGGGTTGTCACAATAGAACTCACATTTTAAAGATAATCACACAATGAAACCCTTTTTTTCAGGATCCCCTCAACACCAAACTGCATATTCGTGCATCATTATCATTACTAATCGGTCCTTAATAGATAAACAATCAAGGCTCGAAATACATACCTTAAACACTATTTTTTCTTGTTTTCTCTCTCTAACTTTAACACCTCTCTCTATATAAACAATAGCATCAATAGTATTTGCATAAAGGTGGGGAACAAGGTTGGCCCTCAATCTTTTATAGGCTTTCCTCACTTCAACATGTTCTCGCGCGAGAACTACTATCTGCGCGAGAGCTCCCATTTTGCATAAGAACTTTTGCTTTTCTTTGATTTCTTGGAAATTTCGGGTGTTACAGAGGTGTCCATGCGATGTAGCGGGAAACTTAACATTTAAAATTTTACTAAAATATAAAAAGGCAAATGGAAATAATAATCCAAACTATCACGCATTTGCCGAAATCATCCATGCTATTAATTTGGCCGATCACACTCACAACTTTCACTTTTGTTACCGGTAACGCTCCCAGTAACACAATTATCAAATATGAACACTTGATTTGTACTCAATTTCACTCATGATAATGATTATGAACAAAATTAAATAACATGCAAGTTAAATCAAGTAAGAAATATTTTAATACCGAGTGCGAATCTATAACAAAATAACTATACGCATGTATTTAGCACCAAGATAATTTGTTATGACATAATATGACCCTGTATATCTTAAAGCAACTCAATCATACATGTCAACTCTCGTTTGTGTAATCATTATTCACATTTCCTTATCATCAAAATGACTTGTTATGATCTAATATAACTTTAGTTAATAAATCGTTTTTCAGATAAAACATAAATATACCTAATGAATCGATAAGTTAATGCCATATTTTTTGGGACAATTGCATGGTACGGAGATTCTCTTATGGAGGGTGCATCGGAACATATGCCTAGATTAACTAGTAACTAGATAAAGTGGTGTAGCGTGATTCGATTTTCATCTGAACAAGATGTAACCAAACACTTCAAAATGGCAAATTAACATTTAGGTTTTTGTAAGATTAATAGTTATACAAAATAATTAAAGCTCATAAAATATCAATTTTACATATAATAAATTTTAAGAAAAATATATAATTTTTTTAAGAACTTAAAAAAATCGATTATCTCAAATCATCTATTTGTATGGACTATCGATTCCCAACGAACCAATACCCCAAATGAGAGGTGTTATTATTGTTTGTGGGTACCTTTCAAATACTGGATCCATAAACGAACTAAATAAACGATGGAATTGAAAGAAACCCGAAAATTTGACATGTAACTTTTTTTCATTAAATATATAACAATAAGTGTTTAATAAAACATTAACATTATCTATCGTGTCATGTCTAATCGCCCGGTTTATTTGAATGATGGTTACAACAACAGCAATCAAGAAAGACCAGTGTTAGTTTACAAGGAAGACTAGAAGGTGATATGTGATCATCATTGGCTTAGGTAAGGGATGACTAAATATTATTAAAGAAACTATGGACTTTAATATCTGGTCACAAAATGATAAATTGAAAACCAAACTAAATTGAAAGAATCAAATCAAATTTAGTTATTAGGTTACTTTTTAAATGATCAATAAATATTTTTTAAGTTCAATTATCTGAGTAAACATATTGGCGAAAGGTCACTCAGGTCAATAAATATTTTTTAATCTCATTGGCAATTATTTGGTTTGATAAATATCAATCAATTTGGTTAAACCAAGGAAAACACATTCATGTATTTAGCCTATTAAAATCCCAAGAAAACCGAACTAATGAACAAAAAGCAGAAATGATGAATCTTCTCTTTGCTAAAATTTTGCGATTAAGAGTTTAAAATTGAAAACAAACCGATTTCAAATTCTGCTTAGAGGAAAAAAGTAAAACCCAACCGATTAACACTCCTGATCGAAAGAAACCTTAGAGGAAAAAAGTAATAACAAACTAATTAAAGAACAGACTTTGAATATTTAACCTAACAATCTAGAAAATATTTATTACACCCTTAGGAACTCTCCTTTTCTTATCACGCGTGTCTTGAATGCTTCAAGTATTCTGATCTAAAAGCCATGTTTTTCTGACCATATGTATATCTAAAAGTTTTGAGTCTTTATTTCTTTGAATGTCTAATCTAACGCAGTATATTGTGTTTATTAAGCAACTTGTCCAAAATGTCTATCCTTAATATGGATAGATAAAAGATTTTTTCAATATTACAATACAAATCTTTTTCTAATTTTTATCTTCATAGTATTCTTAAATCAGATTTTTCAAATCAAGAATGTGTTTGTGAGACACTTATTAGATCACATAATCAATAACCTTTTGAAGTTGGAATTAGGGTTGTTCGCTTGAACTCGGTTCATTTAGAAATCGAGCTGCTCGGTTCGTTTCGAATTTAAGAAATCAAACAAAAAATGCTCGCTCGAACTCGCTTCGGTTTTAAACCGAGCGCTCGGTTTTGCTTGGTTTCATATTGCAATTTAGGACAAAACTAATAATTTATTCAAAAGTTTCAAGTTTCAACTCAAATTCAACAATGTAACAAAAAAAACATACAAAATAAGTTTAAGTTTTAACTTGAGCTTAAATAAATGGCAGTAAAACCCACGCCCACAACCTCTATTGCGGCCATTTCCACGTCCACTACATCTGCTTTGATGGAATGTTTAAACAAAAGTACAAAAATCCAAAAAAAATTATGTTTAACAATTTAAAAAGGGAGCAAATGTAAAGTGGTAAATAATTAAAATGGTAACATCCTAAACTCTAAATAAAGAAACTAACATATTACATATATAAAAGTTATATTTAAAAATAATTCGAGCGAAACCGAGGGAGCTTACCTTTGCTCATGCTCGGTTCGTTTACAAACCGAACCGTGCGGCTCGGCAATTTACAACCGAGCCAAAATTAAACGAGCAACTTTTCGAGCTTTTTTCAAACGAGTTTCGAGCGAGTTTCGAGCGAGTTTTGAACGTTGAGATATTTGAACAGCCCTAGTTGGAATGTAGTTAAACCTTGATCCACACTAGTTCATGGATCGTATTCTTTACTTGACCTTCATTTTCGTTGCAAGTGTTCTTCATATAATTAGTTCTAAGAGGCAACTTGAGTCAAGAGCGGCTAAACAATATTAGAGGCCAAGCAAGGTGAAAATCCGGGGCCTTAATTTCATACTTTTGATTTAACATGATCATTTATCTGTTCAGGTTATGTTAGTCTCTAATAGAATGAGTTGAAATCTTGGGCGACCCAAGGGTCAAGCAATCCAAGCTAGGGCTTGAGGCCTCCACTTTCTTTAGGTCCTCAATTTTGGACTTGGCTTCTCTCAATCTGGATTTTGTGATCCATTGATCTAGAGCAAAAATCACGTAAGGAGTTCTTGAATCTGAAGCATCGTTCTTCAATAAAAATCAAAGCATTCATTCTTGAAATCTTGAATGATGTAAAGCCAACCGCGAATAATTGAACCTCCAAAGTCTCTTGGTTATTTGTTGAAATTTAAACTTCGGTGATTATCGATAGACTCCAATGAGATGATTGACTTCATTCCTGCTATAAATTAGTGGTAATCGTTGTTAATCAGTGGACTCCGGTGAGGTAATTTAGCTCAACCTTGGTGAAAATCAGTGGAAATTACTAAATTTGCTTAATTGTTAAAGACAATGTTTACAATCTATCATTTATACATACTTTTGAAGCCTTTAGGAATGGAGGTGGTGCTGGTGTTGTAACAAAAAATGCACCAAACATAATGACTTGAGTTCTAGGCTTTCGAGAAACTAGTGTAAAATAAATAACATGGTTTACGCTAATAAACATATGATTAGCATTTGCAGGAGCAGACAACTATTTCTATGCGAGTTCATTATGGGGAAAAACCCAACAATTAATTTAGATTATTCTTAAACATCAATGTTTTCAGAACCGGATCGGACGTCGAACCGGATGCCTTACTGGTTTGGTGGTCGGACCGGTCGGACCGGTTGGAACGGATTTAACTATATTTTAATTATATTTATATATGTAATTAAATATAAGTAATTTATATATAATTTATATATATATATTTTATGGTTATATATAAAACTTAACTATATTTGTATATCCGACGTACTAATTTATGGTTTAACACCCCGTTTTTACTCACTATAATAAAAAAAAACCAAAACCGGTCCGAGCCGGTCCGGTTTCCCGGCCCGACCAGCGGTACGTGACGAACCGGCCGGTTCGACCAGTAGAAAACGAGTCACCTCTGACCGGACCGGACCAGCCACCGAATCCCGATCGAACCGGTCGGACCGGCCGATCCGATCTGGTCTCAACAACAATGTTAAACATTATTTCGCATCGTATAGATTTAATGGAAAAATACTATTATAATTAGATTACACTTATAAGTGTGTGTCCTTTTACATTACTTTTTGATCTTTTATATTTTTTAATTATGATAGTTACAAACACAACTTATAATTAGATTACAACTAAGTGTACCCCCTTTAATTTTCAATCATTTTCTTGGTTCACAAATTGGTATTTTGGCTTTTTAAGTATGACTTTCTTCATGTGCTGATCTCTTAAGACATACATAAATTAAAATAATACCTTTCATTTGTTTGCTATACTAGACACAAATTTTCTTAGGTATGAGATAATTAGCAAAAACCCAGCTATTATTAACCATCTTTAAAGGATCTTAGTTTGTCTATGATTGTAAAAATGTGGGATGAAAGATTTTATATTGTCATATTGATAACTGTGATTTAAGGAATCTCTCTCTCTCTTGAGAGAGAGAGAGAGAGAGAGAGAGAGAGAGAGAGAGAGAGAGAGAGAGAGAGAGAGAGATAGATAGAGAGAGAGAGAGAGAGAGAGAGAGAGAGTGGTCAATAAGTGATAACTTGTTTTTTTTCTAACATTTGATTTGGATAAAATAATCACATGGTTCATTCATGGTCAGACCATGTATAAGTCGAGCTTCCGTGTCTTCATTTTTCTCTTTTCTTTTATAAAGTTAATTTGTAATATGGTGCTATATATTGTCTATCGACATGTTCTATACATCAATTCTAGTCATATTAAACTTATTTTTGAAAATTTAATTCCTAGCTTCCGTTCAAGATAAGTTTTCTTTCAATAGGTTTAGTTTTTATAAATTTAAATATCATTTTGATTACTTAGATCAAGTGTGTCGTTTAAAAGGATTTTATTTTCATTTTTAAAAGAAATATTTTTACCAACCAATTAACTTAGAGATTATAAGAGCACATATCTTATCACGAGGACTATACTAATCATAGTAATCATATATAAGTTATCCTTCCTATGATTGGTTCAATAGATAGATATCTCATTTGACTTGAAGGCTACAAGATGTTTCTTGTTTGGTTTCAATGTTGTCCTCACATTTTTACTCAAAGCAACACCAAAAAAACACTTAATGTTTACTTTCATCTTAGAAGACATCTTTACACAATCACTATGTCAAATCTATATATTATTCAAAGTATCAATGATTTTTCCAGATCGCTCTCGAGCTCCAGACGTCGTTACTTGATATCTTTTATTCTTGCTGAATTATTTTATTGGCTTAAATCAATCTAATTTTCTTATTTTGAAGATCAGTCTTCACACTGTCCCTTCCTGCTAATCAGGGAATGATTTTCTCCTCTCTTTTACAACTCCTAACGGTTATAACATGTTTGTAGCTTTTGTTTTCAAAAGATACAAAATTTCTTGTCTAAGTTGTCCCCATTGTTCAATTCATGTTTGTTTCTTTGTTTTTTTTTTAATATAACTTGTTATCTGTTCATGTTATTAGAGTTTTTTTCTAGACTAATTTAATCATTGTATACAATAACATACTCTGATATCATGGACTAGCATGGTATAGCATTAGACCCATTTGACTCGTGTGGGTGCTTCATATATACTTCTGCTTCTTCATCTTGGGGTTGATTAATTTCTAGGATTTCTTCAATTTGAATCCCTATGTATTTTTTCTTTTGATCATCTATGGTTAATTATTTGATCTGTGCTCTAATGTTGGAAATCATGGTTTGACAAACCCTAATTCTTTCGTGGTGCCTAGAGTTTAAGTGTAAATCTTGGGTCCTACCT
Organism: Flaveria floridana; assembly: GCA_018326465.1. Taxonomy (NCBI): domain Eukaryota; kingdom Viridiplantae; phylum Streptophyta; class Magnoliopsida; order Asterales; family Asteraceae; genus Flaveria; species Flaveria floridana. The sequence continues at coordinate 13,200 of BJCO01371634.1, read as the reverse complement.
TCAGAAGCATTCTTGGAACTTGATTTTGCATGATTCAGGTGGTTATTGAGTAAACTCGAACAAAGGTTTAGTGATCGATTAGGAACCTTAAGTGATGGTTTTCTAATCTAACCTGGTGTTCTCTTGTTTCCCTTGATTGTACTATAAGCCCTTATTGTCTTTACTTGTTGTGAGAGTACACTCTAAGGTATTCTTGTTCTACTTTTTTAGTTTCCATATCTTACTAGGTACACTTGGATAAGGCTAAATGGACCACTATTTTTTATTTGTGCATTATACGTGTTGCAATGTCTTATGTAAAACTATTTTGTGTTGTTCTAATTAGGTTGTTCTAATTAGGGATTCCGGTATATCTCAACACACAAACACAATTGTAACTTCAAGATAAAATATGGAAGGGTTGGATACGAATCATGGTATCATGAGCAAATCAAATTGTTATAAAACAATCTATAGATGAAATCTTTTATCGTTATAAAGCATTCTTTAATGTATCGTATATTTGATTTTGTATTCTTTGTTTCGTAGGAACATACACATGCTTGTATTTAACAAACAAAAATGTATTATTATTTAGTGCATGGGTTTACAAACAGTCATAGATATGTAGGTTCATGGCATGATTTGATCTTTATCTAATCGGAGGCACCTTTGAATCAACCAATTCGAATTGGCTCAAGGAGTGTCAAGGAAGATCGATGACTGGATCAAGTGTGTCAAGGAAGACCTATGATTTGATTCAAGATGTGTCAAGAAGAACAATGGCATGTCTTAAGGTCTGGGATTCGTTTAGGTCATATGTTATTCTTATGTGAATGGTGAACAAAAAATGTCTCACGACAAGCGACATCTCCTCAGGAGACTTTTTCTTCCTTACATTCACTAACATGTATTATATATACTCATGTGATTGGGTTCTTCACTTTAACTAAATTCATAATTAAATGCATTAATCCTTTTTATCAAATATCATATATTAATTTTGCTTAACAAATATATGTTCACACTTATTCAAACTTCAAATTAAATAAAAATATATATACTAATAAACTGTAATTATTTTAAGTTGAAAATACATAAAAATAAAAAGTTCACGACCAAGCCTCAGTAAGTGCTCTAAAAAGTCCGAGCAAATGTTGTTATTCGTACTTCGTTGCCGATCACCAAACGGTTGATTTGTTTCTTTTCTTTGTCGATCTCTATCATTCGCTTCAAATTGATATTGAAAAAAAGAAAGATCTAGCTCCAAATCGTTAACTATTCGTAAATATTTTAATTAAAATTCAATGCGATTTTTGGCTTTTTTATAATACAATTATCAAGTGGCGTTTAAATATATCTATTTGTACATTATTAATTACACATTTTCTCAAGTTAGAAAATCAATTACATATTCTTCTTCCAAAAACATATGCATTAGATAATTATCCATGTTACTAAAATTAACTTATTGAATGACTATTTTACCCGTCTATTTACTAAGAGATTATTACATATTTTTCTTTATAAAACCATCATTTACATTTTTTCCAAAGTTCAAACCTTTTCTATATATACAAAACAACAAAACTAAATCTGCAAATATAAAAGTTTACATTTTATGTTAAAACAATAATCACTTATATTAAAAAATAAAATAAATAATTAATGCTTTAAAAAATTACAATACCAAAACTATTTGTAAATATTTTTTAGTAAAAACACATGTATATATAATAATCATTTAATAAGTTAATTTTTACATAAATGAATAAACTCGTAATATATATTTTAGAAAGTAAAAAATATGTAATTAGTTATTTGATTTTCGAAAATATATAATTGACGAGGTGTTAAAAAGATGGAATATATAAATTTAAAAACCTCTTGTATTAATTAATTCAATTATTTTTGGATGCTTAGCTTTTTTAACCCAAAACTGTAGAGTCCAAAATAATTAAACTCTGAAGCCCAAAATACTACACTTCTAACCTGAATTCATGAAACTGTGAAGCCCAAAGTTAATCAAAAATGGAGGAGACTAGTGAGCCAAAAAGACTGTTGAGTACGGAAACAGGTCTTTAAGCCGAAGCGTAATCATTTTAGATGCTGGTTAGGACCTAACTTGAACTGTAGGGTCGAATGCATTTTGTAATCTGCTCCATTGAAATCGATTAAAACGGAACCTTGACAAAACCCCGTTCCAAACCGAATCGACTACTTTCCCGTAAAAAATAGTTTAATTCGTAACGATTTTAACCAAAACTTGATTTTGACCTGATTTGACTGAACTATTATCTATAGTATAAATAACTAATTGTATACCAGTCCGGTGGCCGGTTAGTTTAGCATGACAATGTCAAAAACATAATTATTTTTATTAATACAAACAAAATTACTATCCGTTTAAGATGTAAAATACAAGTCATTTAACTTGTATGTATAAAACTGACAAATTACACTAAAAGAACCACATAGCAATGAAAACAGTAATTGTTGAATTACTGAAACATTAAAGTGTATCTTGCTGCTTAAATAACGTAACAGATCAAATAGTTTTAAAAGCCAAAAGCAAATATTAATTTCTAAGTGTGACTTAAAATGCAACAGTTGTTCCTATAAACACATGAGATAAGCTTGGGTATACTATGCCATTTTGAGATTAAAAACATCCAGCTACTGAATAAAGAAAATATCTTAATCCAAAAGACAAGAAAAAGATAACATACATGAATTTTTTATAGTCCGCATCGATAAGTACTACAACAATTGAATGCCTATGTGAACAATTGATTGGAAAAGATGAAACCACCACTGAGAATATAATCATCTCATTTGTTTTTATTTAACATGCCAAACACACTAAAATATATACTGAAATTAAAATAAGGTTTCCTAATCTATTGTTGTAGAATGGAACCGAAGCCAGTGTTATTTGTATCTTATCCACTGTTTGATGTGAACACTCCCATAACTTCTTTTGCAAAATCCTGTAAGCAAAAATATATAAGTATCATAATAGAAGGGTCTCATCAACAATTAATTTAACAAAATCATTAATAAATGATTTTATGGTACCATAGCAGGTTTTGTTGTACAGTTCCAAAATGAATGGTAGAAAGGTAAAGTATTTAGTTGCTTGGTTGCATCAGCAATGCGACAATGCTCATTCCCACCTAAAAGTAATATAGAAACAAATCATTATATTAGTTTGCTGATGGTTTTAGAAAGAGGTTGACAATATAAATATGAGATTGACTTAAAGTAATGCAACCTCAAACCAGCAAGAGTATCAAGATACTTCTTTCCATTTACATGATATACATATGATCCTTACAAGAACTAAAAGAAACATAACTTGACAAATAAAAGCTGCTTATGAGTTTCATGTTCTACAATCTATTACACCGCAAATCTCTCAATCACAAATGGGTTTGAATCAGCAGTCTTGCCAACATACAATGTGTTTATATATATGAGAAACCATAATAAAGATTACACACATTAAATAATCACATAATTCATGTAAAAAAAGAGAGAAGAACATCATTATAAATCAAATACTACATACGCATCAACATAGACCATGGCATCATTCGTACTATTGCATCATATAGTTGAAAGATCTTGCACTTGTCTTATGCACAACTAATTTTGTATGTTAGCCACACCATTATAAAAAATAGTTTCATGTAAATTCATAAATACTTATTGAAAGTGAATTCATGAATGTACCAAATATTCCTGGGTTTCATATAACATTTATCATATTGAAGATAAGATCATAAAGAGGAGTAGATAATCCCTAAAAAAATCATAATATATCTTTGTTATCTTCAATTTAATCATGCATTTCAGGTGTTATCTTTAATTTCAATAAATACCATGAATGAAGAAGACCTTTAAAGTTTGAGGTCAAATGCCTTAAAACTAACATGGATTCTCATAAAATCGTATGTGTATACTTTGTTTTCAAACAGATCTAGAATCAAAAGCTATCACCTTTTTCATCTGAGTCATAAAGTAAGAAAGTCCATATGTGACCTGTTAAAATTAATTTATTATTATAGCAAATTTACACTATAATATAAGAGACGGATGCATACCAATTTATACCTCGACCATATACTTAGGTGCAGATCTTCCAATTGAACCCAAGCTGACCCGTTTACAAAATGCATCAACTTAGCTTGAAAATATTCACAAACTTCAGATAACTTTTAAGTCCAAAAATTTAACAACATAACTAAAACATAATTTAACACTTTTACACAAAATGCAGTAGATATTTCCTTTCTATTACAACAATTAAATTATTCAAATCATATCAATTTAAAAATGTAGATTCACCTTAAATCGTACTGTTTCACAACAACTTTGTTTTTACTCATTTGATATTTTTTGCATCCCACAATAATAAACACAAGATTTACACCTAGTACATTTCTTTTTAAAATTTTTACAGACCTAAGACTATTTCCACTTCTAATTCAATTAAATTGCCAAAAGTATAACCTGATCGGTCAAATAACCATACCACACCTTTATCATACTTTAGCATGCTATAAGAACAAAAAGTACACCTTGACGGGTCATTAGACCAAACCATGCCATAATCAACCTTTTATATGATTTATATACCAAAAACACACCTTATTTTATATACCAAAACACACCTTATTTGGTGGTTAAATGAAAACACACCACATTAGCACTTGAATTTGTTAAAGAAACAAGAAAACACTTTAATAGGCTATTAGAACAAAACACATGGTATTTACACCTTGATTTGGTTTAAAACCAAAACACACTTTTATGGGTCATTAAAACCAAAAAACACTATAATCACACCTTAATCTAGATTAAAAACTGAAAACACATCTTAATAGGTTGTTAGACCAAAACATACCTTAAGCAAAACATCGTATGATATAATCACTCAAAGGAACCAAAACACACCTTCATGTTTCTCAGATTGATCAATTGCATTGATGTGTTCCACCTGATCATTCAAAGGAACCAAGATAAGAAAATCCCACTGGAAAATATGTGAAGTTTGAGCTTATTAGATTAAACATATTTAACATAAAGCATATGTTACAACAACGCATTATCAAATACAACTTCCAATTTTTCACCACCATGTTATTTGTAGACTATCAAGAAATTAACAAAAAAAAAAGAAAAAAAGAAAAGAAAATGAAATGCATAATATATACATGAAACTTCTATGATCTATAGAATTTTTAACTTAATATATAATCTATAACATAAAAGTAAAGGCTTTTAAGGCCTCCTATTTTCAAAATCTTCATTTTCAACTTACAACTTTGTGATAGACATTAGGAAGGTTGTTAGGTTATAGAAGAACATTACCTTCATATATATGTGCACCTATACCGCAAACAACAATTGATCAACCTACTAACTAAGTGAATTTACAATCAGTAATCTAAGAGCATAATTAAAAAAAAGAAGATTAATACATAAACATTTATCCATCTTGACCTGCGTAACAATAGAGGTAGTAATATTTAGAAGAAATAGTCAAGTAAACATAACATCAAATGCCACTAAAGTTTGTGAAATTATTTGGGCCACAAACTCATAACGGATAAGTGAAATAAGATAATGAACTAAACGCCATTATAATTAAACGAACCTATTATAATAATGAAGGTTGTCCTGTTTCCCAGTTATAACATAACAATATGAAATAAATTAATCTATGATAATCTCAACCAATTGCAATACTTAAGAAGTTCGCCTATTTCTATCATTACAACCTATCAACAAAAAGAAGCAAAATCATAATCAAATTGCATAATAATCAGAATGAATGAAAGATTTGCACGATGTTTACCTTGAAAACTTTCAGATCAAACTATCCAGGGGCAATCTAAGGACGTTATAATCACCATCATTAATACTTTACGATCCAAGAGGTAACCTCCTCTCACCATCGTGGAACCGCTTACAACACACTTCAACCCATGTACGCATATGTATAAATAATTTTTCAAAAATAGAGAGAAAGATGGACTTGATTTGAATATTACTAACCAAAATCAAAAAATGGTGATCGAGAGGAAGATAAGCATGAATTCAAGAGATGAAAATGATCTATGTGATTTCCGGATCTTGATTTTTGAAATGTGCAGGCGGTTGAGGAAGTGATCGGAAATTAGGAAGAAACCTGTGGGGACGTGGGGGAGGAAAACTGCCCAAAATAACCACTAAAAACACCCTCTAACCGCCGTAACCGTCAAGTTTAAATGGTCAGAATTTGATTTCAGCTTGATCCAACGGTCGAGATGAGTTTTACTAGCGGTTACACTCACCGCTGGTAATATAACATATAATTTATTAAGCTAGTCTATGTCAAAGGGTTAAACCAAAAGTCGAACCGATTTGAATATAGTAATTTGAGGCGGACTTTTTAATTACTTCACATTCCATCCTCTTGTTATTTATTTTATCGTTTCATTGTTTCAATCTGGTTCGCTCATTAATCATAAAACACCCTAATATGCATGCATTAGTCACCAGAAGGGATTGGACCACTAGAGTGCACATGTGCTTGTGAATAGGTTGAGAGTAGCGACGTAAACAAGTCGAGTCAACTATAAAGTTAGCCTTGTTTAAGTTAAGAGTGCTCAATTTGGTTTGTTTATTAATTTATTGTTTAGTTATTTAGTTACTCTGGCATATACACATAACGGTGAGGATTCAAATAATAACTCACATTTTTGTTAGAACGTTAGAAATAAAGGTGAGCCATAAGTTTTTAATGACAAAATGATAAATAACAAGAACATAATAAAAAAATTATAAAACGAAGAATAACATAAAAATAAAAAATTAAAAACATAAAAATGTTTCCTTTGTTTCCTTCTTTAGTAAAAAGATTTAAAAAAATTATAAAAAATAATAAAAAACTCATTTTTTACGAACATCATTTTACACATTTGTAATATTAGATTTACACATGTTTAAACCGGATTTACACATGTGTGAAATTGGATTTACACATGTGTAAATAACCGATGGACGATTTTCTTTTTATAAAGTATGTCAATAATGTTACGTTTTGGAAAGATATTCTCAAGATAACCCTAGAGGAGGGTTCAAATGAGACTCGCTTTTAACGAGAAATCTAGTAACCAATATAGGCAACAAGTTTTCAATGGCAAAAGGATAAATATCAAAAACATAATAAAAAATTATAAAATGAAAAATAACCTAAAAATAAAAATGTTTTCCTTGTTTCCTTCTTTCATAAAAAAATTAAAAAAAATATTATAAAGAATAAAAAACTAATTTTTTTACAAATTTCATTTTACACATGTGTAATAGCTAATTTACACATGTTTAAAACCGAATTTACACATGTATAATGACTCACTTACAAATGTGTAAATAACGAGTGGATAATTTTTTTAAATATATATATATATCAATATGTTAAAGTTGAAAAGACAAAAAAAAATCTAAATTTTATGGTGAAATTTTTTTAAAAAATAATGTCGTGAAAAAAAGTTACGAACATTTAAAGAACAAATAGAAATAACATGTGACTTGCATGTGATGTTAAATATATGTCTCATATTAGTTTCTAGAGTTCTTATAACAAAGCTGGTTCTCAAGATAACCAGTGAAGAGTTCAAATGAGAACTCACTTTTTTATAAGAACTCTAATAACCAATATGAGTCATAAATTTTAAATGGTAAAATGATAAATAATAAAAATATAATAAAAAATTATAAAATATAAAATAACATTAAAAATTAATAAAAAAACAAAAATGTTTCTCTCGTTTCCCTCATTCGTTTTACACATGTGTAAAACCGAATTTACACATATGTAATGAGTAATTTACACATTTGTAAATAACTAGTGGATGATTTTTTTAAAAACTATATCAATATGGTACACGTTGGAAACATAAAAAATATTAAAGGTGATTTTTTTTAAATAATATCATGACAAAAAGTTATGTACGTTTAAAAAAAGCTTTAAATAGCATGTGACTTGCCTGTGATGTTAAATATGTGGCTCGCATTCCTTCCAAGAGTTCTCATAAAAAAGAAATAAGTTCTCAAGATAACACTCCCCTATAGATATAGTTATTGATTTTAAAATTTTATATATAGTAAGCATTACATATAAATATTTTTAAATATATGAATGATATACTTGTTTAGCCTTGTAAGCATATTAAGGCTTTATGACTCATGTGTCAACCTAAGCTCTATATGGGAAGCATTAGCATTTGGCCATTAGCTTTAGCCTATTTGTTTATTGTGTTTCATTATAAGCTCAAATTAGGTATTTTTCTTGCGCGTTGCCACGGAGAGATTAATAGAATTGCCATTAGGCATCATTTTGAGAATTGGTTTAGGATCAGCGTTAGACCCCGGAGCGTATCGGCTGCAACTCATGTTGTAAGTACAAAAAAGTGAACTCATCGTCCATGGGAATGCCACGCCAAAGCCCAATTTGTGTCAAAGTCATCATCGCCAAATGAATTGAGATTCATGAGTATTAATCCACTTGGACAGTCGTGATAATAACAGAAATTTGTAACCAAATTTTAGGTGGCTTTATCAACCGCAACCGAAAAATATAATTCATGGTTACAGAAACTTAAATCAAAACTTTAATCCAACATCAATAATTTAGTATCCATCACAAACAGAGCATCAATCTATACTCCACAAGACAAACCTCAAGAACATATTTAGATTTGATAAATCAAAATTAAAGCTCAACAACATAAACACATATCAGATTGAAGAACCTCAACATCATTGATAAATATATCTAAAAAGTATCATAGCAAGCAATATCAATCTAGGGTTTCAACAGAAAACCAGCTATAACATGTTAAAAAGACAACAAAATCGATGCCGGTAACATGATCAAGTCTTAGGCAAGAGGGGCACAGTCATCATTGACTGAAAAAATCAAAAGCCCAAACATAATCGAACACCAAATCAAACGGTTGTAGATCCGACGCCACCATGGCAAAGATTGCATCGTCGTCATGACAAAAAGCCACGGTGGTCAGCTACTAGCAACGACATGCCACCATAGAGTCTTAGGCTAGTAATCATAACCATCATCGACAGATGCAAAGAGATAATCGAAGTCTCAGACTAGGCGGACCCAGTCATCATCGACAAAAGAAACACAAAGCCATAATGTAATCAAGCACCGAATTGAAATGTTATAGAGCCGACGCTACCAAGGCAAAGCCCGTATAGCCGTCACCATAAAAGATGCGGTGGTCAGCGACCAACAACGACATGCCACCATAAAGTCTCAGGCTAGCAATCATAATCATCATCGACAAATGCAAAGTGATAATCGAAGAGGTGAAGACACGGAGGCACCGTATGTCACAACCGCAAGGTCGGACGATCGTTTATTGGTTGGAAACGCCACCCGAAATAGTGGTTCCTCTACCTCTTTCTCCATTCTCTCTCTAGAGAATAGTGTAGAAATCGAGAGGGTGAGGCAACGAATGTCACGATCAAAAGAGACCAGATGATGGTCAGCCGTCGAAAACACCATCGGAAAAGCCGGTTCATTCTCCCCTCTCCTCTCTCTCTCTCGCTCTAGTAACATCTTCTGACCTTCAACAATGACAAAATATATGACTAAATAAATTAAAAATTTTCAAGACAAAATGTGACAACCTGACACTTCAGGTTAGATTATAATCAAGGTTATCAATTAAATATATATCATAGTGCCTTACATATATATATATGAGTAAATGATATGAATGTATGTTATGCATGTATATATTATTTACATGTGCATGCATGTATATATATATATATATATATATAAGTTTAAGTATGGTGCATGCATGCATTTTACGTAAGCATGTATGTATATATCTATAAATCACGATACATATATAAATACCAAACATTAACAAAAACAATATCTAAACAACACCATTATGTAACTAGATTAACAAACCTTAAACATTATAGCATTAAAACATATGAAATGAGAAATTTCTTAACCAAACATCACAATACAAAGAATAACATCAAAAACTAAGAACACCTAAACACTAAGTTACAATCTCGGTTCATTAGAACAATACATAACCCAACTAAACACCGAAATCCTTGCTTAAACTTAGCTTAATGACTAAAAGAGTCATTAGTTCCTTTCATTGCCACCTAGCCGACCATACACCCACCACCTTTACTATGCCGCCACCTAACCCACACACTAACCCTTTTCCAAGAATGTCACCTCTCACCCTAGAACCAACTAAGCACTCCTATGTTATTACACCTCACTACTCTAGGAGTAGGTCTAATGATGGCATCTCCACTACATAATGCTCGACCGATGGGTCTTCCACGACCATCAGTTTTTTTCAAGCTACACATCACCTCACCATCTCAAGAACTCTCGGTCACCACCAAACACTCCACAACTGCCACCTTCCACACCTCGGTTCTTGCTTACAAACACCCTCACCGTGAACCACCTCAAATCACCACAACACAATCATCAACCGGTCCCAAGATTATCAACACTCTCATCTCTCTCGGTTACCATCAAAACACCACACCAAGATCACCATAAACCACCACCATTAAACCGTCACCTTTCACACTCTCTCTCGGCTCTCAAATAACCATCGTCAAAGAGCTTGGCTCTCATAGCAAGCAACACCATCATCAATCTTTTCTCCTATAAAAATCAAGGTTCTAATCCCTAAACACTCACTAATTAGGTTCAAAAATCGTATATGTGTTTAAACAAACACATATGATCAAACTTTTTGGAAACAAATCATCAAGAATGATCCCTAAAAACCATGTAATATTCGATTCACTTTTAAATCAGTAAGTATAAGATATCTAAAAAGAAGAAACTCTTTATAAACAAAGGTTTTTGCAAAGACTTTAAATAAGAAGAATAAAACCTAAATATTCTTGACGAGTTGAGTTAAATACTTAAATGCCAGTGATTGTGGGAATAAACATTGAAAATTTGTTAGAAAAATTATGAAATAACAATCTGTAAATTTTGGTATAAATGCAATAAGAAAAATAACATACAAATTATTTAAGTTAATAAAAGGAAATTACCAATTGGAAGAACCGAGTCCGATAAAATTATAGAAACATTATATAATGGTCCATATGTGTTATAGAAGCTCTAGAATTAATTTCGTAATTTAATTTCTTTTTATGACTAAGATATGTATTTTTATATGATCTGTAAAGGAAAAATCGAAAGAAATACTTAAACAGTATGATAAATATCGAAAAATTCACCTAATTTTTTGAACCCAATAGAATGTATAAATTTCATAATTTTTGAAGTTGTATAGCTATTTTACTAAATTTTAGGATTATTGGAAAAATTACAGAAAAATACCTACTACGAGTTAAATATCAAAAAATTTATGAAGTGATATGAATTATTCGAATAGTCTTCTGGAAAAATTTGGGAATTTATGGACGGAAGTGGCTATTTTTAATGATTTATGGTAAGTTTGTAATAATTTTAACAAATTATCTAAAATAAATTGGAAATTGGAATTTTTACATGATTAGTGTTATTATTTGATGATGTTACTATTTGTAATGCCTGGAAATCTGAATTGGAGTATTTGTGTGACTGAGGGTCCAGTCGCATGGTGTTCGGGCGACTTGGGTCCAACCGTATGGAGTTCAGGCGACTGAAGATCCAGTCGCATGGTGATTGTGCGACTGAAGGTCCAGTCGCATGGGTTCGGGCGACTGGAGTGCCCATACGCCTGGAAGCTTGGGGCGACTGAGCTGTAGTATTTAAGGGAGGGGGCGGCTATCTCTCCTCCCCAACACTTGCAAAACTCAGTTACAAAGGGAAAGAAGAGAGAAAAGTGGTGATCCGGGCTCAAAACTCGTCACGTAGCACACCCAAACGAAGCTCTTCATCTTCATCTTGTTTGCGTGAGTTCTAGGACCCCTCATTTACTTGTTTTCAAACGATTTTAGGGCTGGAACACATTTAAACCCGTTTTTGAAATGTGTATGTTTGATCCATTTAGGTGTAATTGTATGAAACGTGTGGCATATAAGTTAGAATTGCCTCAAGAGTTGAGTAAAGTACATAACACTTTTCACGTATCCAACTTAAAGAAATGTATAACAGATGAGACATTAAAAGTGCCAATTCAAGAAGTTAACAAGCTGAGGAGGCTTGTCAGGAACCAGAAGTAGTTACAGGTACATTCCTTATCCACAACCAGTACGCAACAGTATTATTTGATACAGGAGCAACTCGTAGTTTTATTTCAAAAACATTTAAATCATTACTTAATCAAACCCCTAAGAAATTAAAGCACAAATTCATGATAGAATTAGCTGATGGTAAAACAAATGAAGTCTGTGAGATTATTCCTAACTGCATCTTAACCCTAGATGATTATTGTTTTGACATAGATTTGATTCCTTTTGAGTTAGGAGGTTTTGATATTGTAGTAGGTATGGATTGGTTAAGTATGAATCATGCTAAAATTATATATGGTAAGAGAATGATAAAAATCCCTTTGATTAAAGAAAATAGAACTCTCTGTATATATGGTGAAAATCCTAGTGGTATTATAAAAATAATTTCTTGTAAGCAAGCACAAAAATGCTTAAGAAAGAAATGCCTAGCTTTTCTGGCTCATATAATTGATATAAAGCTAGATAAGGACAACCTTAATAGTGTTCCAATTATAAATGAATACCCTGATGTTTTCCCTGATGAGTTACCTGGATTGCCACCCCTCGATAACTGGAGTTTAAAATAGAATTAGTCCCGGGAACAGCCCCTATTGCTAAAGCACCATATCACTTAGCACCAACAGAAATGAGGGAACCAATGAACCAGTTACAAGAACTGTTGGATAAATGATTCATACGTCCTAGTGTATCACCTTGGGGAGCACCAGTTCTTTTTGTCAAAAAGAAAGATGGAAATTTTAGAATGTGTATTGACTATAGGGAAATCAATAAAGTTACCATAAAGAATAGGTATCCTCTTCCTAGGATTGATGATTTATTTGATCAGTTGCAAGGATCTAGTTATTTTTCAAAAATAGACTTAAGATCTGGATATCATCAGTTAAGAGTACAGGATGAAGATATATCAAAGACTGCATTCAGGACTAGGTATGGACATTATGAATTTCTTGTAATGCCATTTGGATT
>BJCO01371621.1:0-19730 GCA_018326465.1 Flaveria floridana | reverse complement strand
ATACCACAAAATCATGTGTTTCCCTCCGATAGGGATAGTATCGGTACAGTTGGACTTTCTGTTCCCTAACATGAAATGCAGACTTCTGTTTGTCACCCTAACTCTTTGTAGTGCTGTTATGAGTTACGCAAGAAGAGGTTGTGCGGTCTTTAAAACCCTTCGATGACTCGTCGGTAATAACTAGGCAACCCAAGGAACTGTTGTACCTCAGTATGGTACTTAGGATTATCCCATTTCTTGGTGGCTTCTCTTCTTTCCCAGTTAATAAGTATTCTTTACTTGCTGAAAACGTGACCTAAAACTTGATCTTCATCCAGTCACACATCAAAAACTTGGCATATAGTTATCCTTGCTTTAGTAGTTCTAAAATCATGTTCCTCATGCTCCCCCTTATTCTTTTTATATGCTAGAATGTTATCAGCAAAAACATTGAGAAATTTGTCTAGATGGGTTTTACGCACTTGGTTCATGAGATCCATGAAAACCGTTGGTGCGTTGGTAAACCCACTTGGCATAACCGGAAACTCATGGTGATAACACTATGTTTTGAAATCCGCCTTATATGTTCCCTTCTCTCGGACCCTTAAATACTGCTACTACGACTCAAGCCTACCTTGGGATATAAACTTGACCCTTGAAGCTAGTGAAGCAAATCGTCGATACGTGGAATGGTCTACCATCTTTCTTGACAAACAGAACCGGAACTCTTCGATCCTCTTTTCCTCAGTTGTTTTCTTGGTGATCATGGCTAATATGTCATTGTGACCCTTACGTAAGTACTTCTTGGCCTTGACACAAGATATGGTGTCTGAGACTACAACACTCTATCCATTGTTCCTTCCCACTATTACTGTTCTTATTGCCATTTTTCAGTTAAGGGTAATCCCTCCTGATTTGCCTATCTTTTTCCATTCAAAGCAACCTTATGATGCTTTAGCTTGTCATTGCTGCTGGTGTTTATTTCTGCTTAATCATTGATTCTCCCTTAGTGTTTTTAGCTATATGATTCGTCATACCATATCTTTGCCAACAATTATAATCACGCTTGCCATGATGGTGAATGACTTACTCTACGTGTCATCCTATTCTTGCGTGCTATTAGATGAACCTTCAACAATGTCACACTTAGTTAGAGTGCTCAACACCACAACCAAGTCAGTGAGCTTGCAAGATAACCTCATAGCATGCTGAATGGATATAGAATCAACAGCGATGACCCTTGCTTAAGTCTAAGGTTTAATCCCATCGATTGACTTCTCAGTATGCTTGTAGGTTAGAGTTACCATTACATAAAGCAGCCAACTCCTGGAAACAAGTTGTATATTCCTCAATGTCTAAACCTACCATCTTCATGTTCCAGAAATTTTTTTTAGCTTGTCTTCATTCCAGATGCAGTGCTCCTCCTTTAGATCTTTCTCATATGCTATAGAAACTACAACTTAGGCTTCTAGCCCAGCTACTCCCAATTCTAATAATCCTAGTCACTGCTACGTATCCTTCAGTGTAGCTTCTGGGGTTTTTATCTTATCATGTGCTCCCTCGACTATGCCATTTAGTGAATTATGGTTGCTCGTGTTTTCCTCGAATATATCAACAAAAGTATTTTATTTCTGGCTAGTCTCCATCAGGCCTTCCTTGTGTGTTTCCACATATTCACTAATGGTGGTCTAACGCTCTGGTATCTTGGTGATCTCACCGGGCGCTTCACATACATTGTGAATCTTTTGATCTAACCTTGCCACAAGGGCGGCAAACGACTACTTAGTTGGATAAGGTGAAGTGGTGATGCAGGAGTACAATCATGTTTGTCAGTAGTAAGGGGAAGGGGTACACGCTACTTCTGAATTTAGTGGGCAATCATATTAGGTAAACACTTCCAGTGTTATGTATCTCCCCTGACTTGAATGTTAAACAACACTCCATGTTGTAAAAAGTTATCGGCAGGCTCCATTCTATGCTTATTCGGCTTCGATAATGAGGTTATTAGTATAGATAAAGAAGGTATGAGAGCAAGATCCTTAGCCTCCTCGCTGATCGGGGTGATGTAGTGACATGGGTGGTATAGATGATGATATGGACATCCAATATCGTTACGTATGCGTGAAATGATATGTATGCTTGAAAATAACAGTAAACAAATAAGACTATGTGTAATGGTAGTGTGTCTAAGGCTATAGTCTAGATGCAAATGCAATCCTAGTTCTCTATATCCAGTGGCTCTGATACCAATCTGTCACACCCTCAAAAGCCACCGGCGGGGTTCTACCGCGAGGCGCGTGACAAACGAGGATCTCAGACACACTTATATCAAACATCACTATATGCATTTTCAAAATAAGCGTTTGAACGTAAATCAGATTAAAAGACAGTTTTCAATGTAATCATTGCGGAAGCGTAAACATTTGTGAAACCACGAGTAATAAATGCGCAAAACAAGGCGCCCAATGAAAGTAGTAAATGTAAATGAGCTTGCTTTCAAATAATAAAGATAATGCATGAGCCTCAGATATGCAGCCCTAGCGTTAAGCGTGCAGCGACCTGAGAGGACATGCTAAAGTGTGTCAACACAAAGTTGGTGAGTTCACAGGTTTAAATCATTAAATATGTTTGAGCATTTGCCTGGTAAAAGTATACAAAGGTATACCATAGGTAGCTAGCCTATATATCGAGATACTTAGCGTTCGAACTGAAGCTGACTGTTTGTGAGTTGTTTTACCTTCCGCCATGTCTTATAACAGAACAATGGCAAGTGTCTAGGTCAATTAAACACCCGTTCGGCCTCCAGTCGAGTTAGCGCGACTAACGCGTGTGGGGTTTGTCAAACCCAGTAGTACTACTCAAAATTACCTCGCTATTTTGATATTAACAGTTCAAGTGTGTAAGGACTTGCATGATAATGTTTGCACTACGGTAACAAGTGGTATACCAATAATACAAAAACTAGATAAATAGAAATAGTTCGCATGCTTCTCCCCCGGAAAGGAAAGTAAGTAAAAATGGAGCCGTGAAGACTCAGCTTATATGTGTATGAATACATGAAGTGTAAAATCTGGAAGCTAGTCATTACCTAACACATCTTGGTCCATAAGTGTGTGTACATAATGCTCAAGATGAACCCTGTAGTATCCAAACTACGTAACTGTTAGCGTGTTCGAGAAATGTTTAACAAGTTTAACATTTTGAAAAAACTTGAATTTCGTTTACCAAGTTGACCGGACTGACCTGACGAGCCGTTGGTGACTCAAATAAACAAAACATGTTTAGTCATGCTCAAATAGCTCAAATAATGATTCACATAAAGTTTCAAGTCGGAAATTTATTTTTGGAAAGTTTCTATTTTTGTAAAGTATGACATTGTTACACATGTGCAACCTGATTAAAGATTATGAATAATACCACAACACGCATCTTAATTATACATGTAACACATCCAACAATCATCCATAACATGTTAACATAACCTAGATTCTTCATCATGCCCAAAGTTTCCTAATTTACAACATAAGAACACAAGTTTCACAAATTCACGCAAAGTCTCCTAACATACTCCTATGATCATTCAAACATTAATCACATCACCATAACATGTTCTACATATATCATACTCATCATTCATCACATCAAGACATAAAAGTTTCCATAAATAGCAAGCATGCTCATACGATGTGTTTTTCCCCCATTCGATTATTTTCAATCCATTCTTATGCCCTAAACATCATATAGCAATCATCACATATCATCAAACATGCATAAATCATCATTTATAAACCTAATTACCCAAAACGTTTCCTTTAATGGAATGTACTCAAAACCGAGCCAAAATCAAAAGTTCAAAACATGAATTTTCATCTAATAGCATTAACTAACATCATAGAACCATCAATTCAATCCAACTTCATCTAATTCATACAATTTCTATAAAAGCCCCAAATTAAAGTTTCCATTATAAGTAAGTCTTGGGTTTTGATCAAAACAACACAATTTCACAAAACCAATCCATACAAACATCATTATATCGAATACTAACATGTAATCAATCATCAATTTCAATCAATTTCAATTTTTGACTCGAGTTTGGATTTCTAGGGTTCATGTTCATTATAATAATCAAAGACCATGAAATCAAACATAAAACTTACTTGTTGATGCAAGAAATCACGTGCTACAAGTGTTTTGATGCAAGAAACGTCCGAATTGCAACTCTAGATGCAAGAATCAAAGCAAAACGTGTCTGTGTGTGTGTGTGTTCTTGTGAGTATATTTTCGATAAAATGGAGGGGAAAAGGGAAGGGGAGGGATGGAATGAGGGGATTAGGGTCGGGGTTGGGTTTTATACTTTATTTTTACAAGAAAGACCCCTATATTTTATAAAAAACCGTTTTAACGCTACGCGATTGAACTTTTTGTACACCAAAATCTTCAAATGCTCATATAATATCAAACAAACATTAATAACATGAAATAATATTCATTTTTCTAGTACAAATGCATATTTATAATAATTAGACGTTAAAAGCCGAAAATGCGTGAAAACGCGTAAATGCAAGAAAATTCCCAATTTTCACAATCAAGATACACATTTAATAATATAATCATATAACACATAACACCAATTATGATTGTTTGAAAAAATTTTGACAAGTCACCAACGTTCGGGGACAGACACGCGTACGATCAGCAATTCTCCGATTTACCGTTACATGAAAGAATTGTGATTGTTTGTACAATAAATGACGCATTTAAGTGAACAACAATAAATGCATGGATGTATGATCAGAAAACCATGCTCGTCTTGACAGAAAGTGATCTGAAAATACCAGGTGTCACACAATATATACAATAAGGCAGTTAATTTTGACAGATTCTCTTTTTTTATTCAACTAAGGGAGGGTTCTTTTCACTTTAATGATTCAAACAACTAATATAAACTCAATTATGTGATCAAACATGATTAATGTATCCAATTGACTTGACTAAATATTCAAAGCGTCCTAGTAAAAAGGTTTTTATAAATAGGTCAGCCAACTGTTTTTCAGTTGAGATTTGAATCAAAATGATTAGACCTTTTCCAGAGTTATCTCTGAGAAAATAATATTGTATTTCGATATGCTTTGTTTTTTAGTGCTGGATAGGATTAGCTATGATAAAGATAGCAGCGGTGTTATCAATGTAAATAGGAGTTTTAAGAAAATTCAACCCGTAATCTAGCAGTTGGTTTTGTAACCAAAGGATTAGAGAACATCCTGCTGAAGCAGCTATGTACTCGGCTTCTATGGTTGAAACAAAGACATCTGTTTGTTTTTTACATTGCCATGAGACTAATCTAGGACCCAAAAACTGACAACCACCCATTATAGATTTACGATCTTGGCAATATCCTCCATAATCACTATCAGTATATCCATGTAACTCGAAGTTTCCTTCATAAGGATACCACAACCCTAAAGCCGATTTTCCTTTGAGATACCTGAATATTCTTTTAATAGTGATTACGTGAGATTCCTTTGGTTCATATTGATACCTTGCATAGACACGAGCAGTATACATTATATCAGGTCTAGATGCAGTAAGATACATAAACGAACCAATCATAGATCTGTATAGAGTTTGGTCAACTGATTTTACTTTTGGATCAGGTTTCAATCTTGGTATTGACATCAGCTGGAGTTCTTATGGATTGACAATCTTGCAGTTTAAAATTTTTCAAGAGTTTTTTAACAAATTTGTCCTGATTAATAAAAATTCCATCTGCAGACTGTTTCACTTGCAAACCAAGAAAAAAGTTAATTCTCCCATAGAACTCATTTAGAAAAAAGACTTCATGATTTCTTGAAATTCATTGCATAATTTCGGACTTGTAGAACCGAATATGATATCATCAACATAAACTTAAACACATAAGAGATCATCAGCATCCTTCTTTAATAAAAATTTACGAGAATCAACAATACTACCCAAAAAAACTTACTTTTGGATGGACATATTATGAACAGATGATAAATTATAATAAACCATTTGTACCTACATCTTTCAGAAATAGAAACCATGATCATCCAAATTCAAATATTATGGCATAAGCAATAAATGTAATATAAGATGGCAACATGTTTTTTATTATGTTTTATGTCACCTAATTATGAAAATTGACCAAATTATATAATATTTTTTTTAAATCACCTTATACATTACCAAATTAATAATTTTATTGTCTTTATTATGCTTTAGAAGATTAGATATTATGAGGCTCCTATATAAAATGTATCTATAACACATAATAAGAATGAATTACAAATGTTTTCGACATGTCACATAATACGAATTATTAGTACCTGTTTAAAATCTTATCATACTTAGGTTCAATAAATGGATAACAATATGATGTGAGATACATGCGATAACCTCTGCAAAATAGATTTAAGTTGAATACATGTTTTATCACATAATACGAATTATTTGTTCTTGTAGATCTTATGTTGAGAAATTTAATGCAATATTGACTTTTAGGATTAGGATTATTTCCACTATTTTGAATAGCTGTTTGGAATATATGATTTTTTCAGTTTTAGATATTAATTGGAATTAATATTATAAATTATAGGGTTTAAAGATAATACCATCAAGTATTTTTTTATTTGACTTCCGCAACTAAAATTGTTGATCTTCACCTATTATTCAGCCATTTTTTAGTTCTGTAATGAATTTAAATTCTAAATCTTTAACATTTTGTTTACTTTCCATCGGAATTTCAGCAACTGACTTCCTGACTTCAGCATTATATAAACACCATGTTCCATTCATATTTATATTTTAAATTATACTTGAAGTACTTATTTGAAGTATATGTATAATTTCCATTACGATGTTCTAGCCTGTTTTTTTACTCTTTAATCACTTTTCATTACTTCATTAGCAGATATCATAGCTGAATCAAGTGTTAATTTGTTGAACAAACTGTGTGCTTTTAAGGACGATTCAGCTATTAAGGTTCGTATTATACACTTATGGTGACAACCGGTCAAGAATAAACCAAGGAGACCTTTTCTACGGATATGATTCTCATGGATGAGCAGATACTTGAGAATTTTAACATGACATGTTGTTTTAAAGTTAATCATCGTTTTACACGATTATAGAAGTTCATAAAATGTAATATGAGAATGTTATTTACTTCATACATGTAATGTATTGTGTTTTCCTTACTTTTCGCAGGGGAATAAATTCATGCTTCTATTCTGAATAACATGTTTGATTGGATGGTGACACTCCTGGTGGTAAAGGATTGTGTTTTGATTAAATATCCTAAGATTGGTCAGATTTATAACAAGTACAAGGTTGTTGATAATGCTGAGAACCTAAGTTTCAGTGATAAAACTAAGGTGACCAAATGTGATGATTTTGGTGGTAGCCTTTGTGGATTTAACTTTACGAGCTTTGACTTGCTTCAGGCGAAAGCCATCGAGAACTAACCAGTTGGTAAGTACTTTATTTAAAAAAATAGTTATGTTCTTTTATTACATTATTTTTTTATTTTATAATTTATACTATTTTGTTATTTTTACATTCATGTTACAGATGTTATTGGTCTTATTGTTTCTTACTATAAGGGTGAAAATATTATAAAAAAGGATAGTTCAAGCTGTAGGACATGAGTCTTATAATTCAAGATTTAAAGTAAGTTATATGTTTTTTAATTTACATTTTATTTTTAGATTTTTTATAAATGTGTCGTAACTAATAGGTGATTAAAATGGTAATTTTGCAGTGGAAAAAATTTTCTCTCACTCTATGGGATTCTTGTGCTAATCATATATCAAATTACCTGACCACAAAAGAAGATGATGGTCATGTTGTGATCATACTTCAATTTGGTTATGTCAAGATTCATGATGGTTTTTTCTACATTGGCTATTGGTTTTCATTTCATGTTGATTATAAATCATAAATTTTCACATCTTTGCTTTATAACATTTTCTATTGTATTTTAACATAACGTACTTCGATATCAAACTCCTTCAATCACACCCGCCTTTTTATCAGTGAGAACATTGATGATATTCTCCATTTCAAACAAAGGTTTATTATATTAATCACTTTCTTTCATACTCATAAAATCATTTGATTATCCCATTAATATACATCTGTTTTAATACAGTTTGGCAAAAAATACTCAAGGACAAGGTGTATCATCAAGTTCTGTTATAACCAGGCCATCCATGCTTCTGTCATTTCATGATGATTTTGTTTTTAGAGCAGAATTCAAACACGTGGCAGAAATTGATGGTATTGATACGGTAGGGATTTTTTGGGCTTTTTTAGCTATTCTCTAATTTGTTTTTCAATTAATTAAACGGTAACTGTTATTTTTTTTCTAGCAAATGTCGTTTGTCATCATTGGTATAATTATATTTATTCCTTGAGATGTCAAGTGGTACTATCATGCTTACAAATTTTGCAACAAAATGGTAAATCCTGTGATTCCAACCGAGGTTGCTAATGGGTGTAATTAGCATAAAGAAAAACAGATATTTAAATATACCTATTCTAAATGTGGAGGCAAAGTTGTTGATCCTATTCGAAGGTTTAACAATAATTGTTTTTTTATTTTTTATATTATCTATTTATTTATTTAAAATATAACTTAACTCGTCCTATCTAAATGTTTTGTTGACATATTTTACAGGTGCAAAATTATACTCAAAGTTCAACATACTACTAGTGTCGTTGACTTAGTTTTATGGGATCGAGAAACTAAGAAGATTTTAAAGAAAACAGCTAATGAATTATTGTAAGAAATTTTAAGTGTATGAATAACTCTTACTCTTTTCCAATTAATGACTTAAGCAATAATCTAATATATGAATTTTGCACATTATGCATGTTACACCCCCGCTTAGAACGAAAGCACGAGGATGTAACGGACGAGATCGTCATGGCATATTGTTAGTTAATAGAGATGCATTAAATGATGTAAGGTCAACGTGTCATGATGTCATCCGACACAAATAAAGACTTGTGTCGTGGTTAGTCAATACCACGACAAACATAATGAAACAATCAAATGAAGTTTAAATCCCCCAACCTGGGAACAAGTGAACAAAACATGATCAACAAAGATAATCCTAAACATAATTGTCAAAGACACCCATCATGGTTAAAATGCAATTTCTATGGTAATCACAAAGGCAGCATCCCCAGCTATCCTTAATGGTTATTACCTGAAAAGATATGCTCAAAAGGTCAACACATTATTGGTGAGTTCGCAGGTTTAAATAATAAAAAAACTTGATGCTGTATAATAATTTGATGGGATATAAGTGCATACAATTATAAGCAAGTAATATCACATGTAAACATAAGCCTCACAACTAAACCTATGACGTACACACAGATCTTG
This sequence comes from Flaveria floridana, assembly GCA_018326465.1. Classification (NCBI taxonomy): domain Eukaryota; kingdom Viridiplantae; phylum Streptophyta; class Magnoliopsida; order Asterales; family Asteraceae; genus Flaveria; species Flaveria floridana. Next base: position 10,336 of record BJCO01371621.1, on the reverse strand, counting down.
TCAGAACATATTCACCCTAGGGCCCTTTCATGGCCACTGTCAGTCCCAACTAGTATACTAACAAACAAGGGTGGGGGTGTCAACCCAATAGTACTATCAATACATGTCCGTCGGCTCCAACACCAGAGTTAAATAGTTATGAATAAAGAACCACACAGAAAACTTATGCATGTACCAGATATAAACTTACAAAACAGTAAAGAATAATCCAAAAGAATAATGAGTTAACATCATAAAAAGGGTTGAGCATACTTTTCCCCCCTTCATATTTATAAATAATTATAATAAAACGCGGCCGCGAAACTCACCTTGAATAGAGACAACTAAGAGTGAACAAAAGTCTTCTAAAGACGCGAACAACAAACGATCAAACACCTACAATTAGTTGTAATTAAAATCTTTAAACACGTCTAAAGAGGATAGGTATATTCGGTCAGTTTCGGGTTGGTTCAACGCGCGACACACATACAAAATATGTATACTCCAATTAATCATTTAATAAATATGAACATGTGCTTTGGTTACTATTCTCACACATCATTTACGTTTGACAATACGATAACTATACTTATATTTTCAAAACCTAATCTTAAACTGAGAATGGGACTAAAGGAAAAGGATGCCAGCCCGAGTAGCTATGTGCCATCAGGTATTTCCTCTTCTCAAATGTTAATTGAAGTTATGTGCGTGTGCTATATGATTATATGGTCTTAGTAGATTTAGATACTAATGTAGTCAGGATAGGGAATGCTTAGGGGGTGAAGAGTAAAGTAAGTGGCTAATCACAATAGGCCACTGTAATTAAGGACTTACTATATTCAATATAAACTAAGCCATTACCTTGAATGACCATGTCAGTGTTTGAATCTTATAGTGCTTAGGATGGCTGGTAGAGGAATCTAGAAATTTTCTCGAGGTGGAGATAGTGGTGGACGTGGCGCTAGGTCGTCTGTTATGAGGGACATGGCTTTGAATGCCAAAACAGTTCCTGAAGGGCTCGGGCTTTACCACCATGTAGGTGGGGATGGGAGCCATAATCTGATGGCCTTAGTGAAGAAGGCCATAGCTGATGGAATGCAACAGGTCATGCACATGATACTGCCGGCGGTGGTGACTGGGGTCATGAGAGCCGTAAGGGAGGATGAAAGGACAGGGGGCAATAGAGTGGGAAACGTTCTGGTAGCAATGGTTTCACTCCCAATGCCAAAAATACGAAGGTCGAGAGTCGTAAAGTGGCCGTAACCGAGGGAAGGGCGAAGGTGTGTAGCAAGTGTGGGAAGAACCATGCAGGAAAATGTATGTGAGGGTCGAACGTCTACTTCAAATGTGGAAGGAATAGCCACATGGCAAGGGATTGTCGTGTGGTGAAGTGTTATGCCTGTGGTAAAAAGGGGCATATGAGGAGGGACTGCAGGGAACCAAGGGTGGAGAGCTCTAGGGCAAAGGAGGGAATCGAGCCGGGGAAAGAGAAGACTAGGGCAGATCTCGACATCATGACATGTATATTCCTAGTAGACTAGATTTGTGCCTCTGTATTGTTTGATTCTGGTGCTAGTAGGAGTTTTATTTTTACTACTTTCTGTGATAGGTTGTCTATTAGTAGTAGAAGTGTTAGCGAGCCATTTGATGTAGAAACTGCTATTGGTAAGTTTACTAGAATTACTGAGATGATAGAGAAATGTGCCATAGAATTAGAAGGTCATAGGTTTTTTGCTAAATTATATGTAATGCCCTAGGTGGATTTGATGTAGTACTAGGGATGGATTGGCTAGCAACCTATAAGGCAAACATTGTGTGTCGCAAGAAGATGATTCGATTAGTTGCGCAAGATGGAAGTTCAGTGATGTTCTACGGTGATCATGTCACTACGGTTCTGAAGGTGATTTCAATGGTAGTGGTAGAAAAGTGCATAAGACGTGGATGTAGTGCCTACCTGGCCTACGTGAAAGATGTGGACGCGTCAGTACCACAATTGTCTGATGTACCAGTGGTACGTGACTTTCCAGACGTGTTCCCAGAAGATTTAGTAGGTGTGCCACCGGATCACGAGATTGAGTTCCAGATTGATTTGATACCCGGTGCTCAACCTGTTGCTAAAGCACCGTATCGATTAGCTCCTACCAAGATGAAGGAACTGATGGATCAACTGCAGGAGTTGATGGATAAAGGGTTTATCCGACCGAGCATCTCTCCTTGGGGTGCTCCGACATTGTTCGTGAAGAAGAAGGATGGTAGTATGCGGATGTGCATCAACTACCGAGAGCTGAATAAGCTGACGGTGAAGAATCGGTACCCGCTATCGAGGATTGATGATTTGTTTGATCAACTCCAGGGTGCCCAGTTGGTTCCCGAGGATAGATCTTCGATCTTGTTACCATCAGTTGAAGGTGAAGGAGCGGGACATTCCTAAGACAGCTTTTTCGCACACGTTATGGACATTACGAGTTTCTCGTTGTGTCTTTCGATTTGACTAACGCGCCGGCTGATTTTATGGATTTAATGAACCGAGTGTGTTGGCCAATGTTAGATAAATCAATGATCCTGTTTATTGATGATCTCCTGATTTATTCAAGAAGTGAGAAAGAACATGACGACCACACGCGCGAGGTGCTGGAGACACTTAGAAAAGAGAAGTTGTATGCTAAATTTTCTAAGTATGTTTTTTGGTTACGTGGGGTACAGTTTTTAGGTCACGTGGTTAATTCCAAGGGAATCATGGTGGACCCAGCAAAGGTTGAGGCAGTGATGCAATGGAAGTCTCCAAAGATGCCATCCGAGATTCACAGCTTCTTGGGTCTTGTAGGTTATTACAGGAGATTCATCCAAGACTTTTCTAAGATAGCCTCACCCTTGACTAAATTAACTTGCAAAGACGTGAAGTTTGTGTGGGGTCGGGAACTTTCGAGGAGTTAAAGATGAGATTAACTCAAGCTCCTGTCTTGACATTACCCGAGGGGAGTGAGGACTTAGGGGTGTATTCTAATGCATCTTATTCGGGGCTAGGTTGCGTGTTAATGCAACGGGGAAGGGTGATAGCCTATGCATCCCGATAGTTAAAACCCCATGAAGTCAACTACCCTACTCATGACCTAGAGCTTGCGGCGGTAGTGTTTGCATTGAAGATTTGGAGGCACTACTTGTACGGACAAAGGGCACCATCTTCACAGACTACAAGAGTTTAAAGTATTTATTTGAACAAAAGGATCTCAACATGAGAAAGAGGAGGTGGTTAGAGCTCATCAAGGATTATGATTGTGAGATCCATTACCATCTGAGTAAGGCCAATGTTGTGGCTGATGCCCTTAGTCGAAAGGAGACACCCGAGCCGATACAGGTGAAAGCTTATCAGTTGGTTATGACTGCTAATGTGATGACCTAAGTGAAAATTTTTCAAGATGAGGCGTTGGAAGAAGATCGCCTTAATTCCGAGCGAATAAGAGGTCTAGTCACAGAATTGGGTGAAAACACTCTCGGTGTTAAGACCTAAAACGGACGGATATGGATCCCTCGTTACGAAGACCTACGGGGGCGGATTATGGAAGAAGCACATAACACTCGATACTCGATTCATTCCGGTGCCACGAAAATGTATTAGGATATGAAGAAAGATTATTGGTGGTCGGGTATGAAACAAGATGTAGTAGAGTACGTGAGCAAGTGCCTTACTTGTTTACAAGTGAAGGTAGAACATCAGAAGCCATACGGGAAGATCTAACCATTGGATGTACCTGAATGGAAGTGGGAGCACATCACCATGGATTTTATTACTAAGCTACCTCATACGGGGAGGTGGTGCGATGCCATATGGGTGATTGTTGATCGACTGACGAAGAGTGCTCACTTTCTACCGATCCACATGACGTACTCATCACAGAGATTAGCGGATATATTCATTAAGGAGACTGTAGCTCGTCATGATGTACCAGTGTCTATTGTATCGGATCGGGACGCCTGATTCACATCGAAATTTTATGAAAGATTCCATGATGTGATGGGGACGAGGCTACACATTAGCATGGCTTATCACCCTCAGACAGATGGTCAGTCTGAGAGGACGATCCAGACACCTAAGGATATGCTCCGAGTGTTTGTGATCGATTTTGGAGGAAGTTAGGATGATCACTTACCGTTAGCAAAATTCTCATATAATAACAGTTATCATGCCAGTATTGGTATGCCACCTTACGAGATGCTATACGGTAGGAGGTGTAGGACGCCTGTATGTTGGGGTGTCATCGGGCAAAAAGAGTTGGGAAGCCTTAAGTGATCGAGGCTACAACTGAAAAGTTGGATAAGATTAAGGCCTTCATGAAGGCAGCAAAAGATAGGCAAAAGTCATACGTTGACAAGAGGCGTAGACCGATTGAATTCAAGGTGGGCGACCGAGTTATGTTGAAGGTCTCACCTTGGAAAGGAATTATCTGGTTCCGGAAGAGAGGTAAGCTAAGCCCAAGGTATATAGGAGATTTACGAATCATTGCACGAGTAGGAGAGATGGCCAATCGATTAGAACTGCCTTATGAGTTAAGTGGAATTCATCCTACATTCCATGTATCCCATCTGAGGAAGTGCATAGCTGATAAAGATATGATTGTACCACTGGATGATATGGAAGTGGATGAACGGCTCAACTATGTAGAGCAGCCGGTGGCAATCATCGATCGGAAGGAGAAGAGATTACGGAATAAAGTGGTTCCACTTGTACGAGTGTGGTGGAAACATCGAAATTGTTCCAAGTCTACGTGGGAGACTGAAGAAGAGATGAGACAGCATTACCCACAGTTATTCAAATGATGATGGGTTTCGGGGACGAAACCTCTTTAAGGGGAGTAGACTTGTAACATCAGAAATTTATAGTCAAATAAAAGGAAAGAAAATAATAAGAAAAGAAAAGAAAAGAGAAATAATAGAAAGATATTTTGGTAAGAAAATAAAAGAAGCACAATTAGAGGGGTTAAAGGTGTAAAAAGGACAAATAATATTATTATTATGTTTAAAGTGGGCATGGCCGCCCACTACTTCGGTTACACCACTGCTTTCGGAATTTTAGAGAGAGAAAGAGCAGAGAATTATTGAATTCTTGAGAGAGAAAGAAGAAGAAGCTGCAAAAAGGTAAAATTTTCTTGTAAATGTTTGGTTTCAACCAAGTTTATAGCCTTAGAACCAAATTCTTCATGTTCTTACGTGTGTGTATGTGTTCGGGTTATGTGTTTTGGACATGTCTAGGTGTTAGAATCCTCTGAAAAGTTCAAGTTGAAGAGATTAAGCTTGAAAGTAGAGAATGTGAGTTTCTAGACCCTAATTTATTTGTTTTTAAACTTCTTTAGGGATGAAAATGCATCTAAAATGTGTTTATAATTATTATGAATGTTAACCGTATGTACTTGTGTATGTACGTTAGTGTTTTATGGATATTTATGTTAAGTTGATGCTTAGAATGGTAATGAGAAGCTTAGAACAGGTTAAGATGTTATTTGGGACTGAAAAACATATTAGAAACATATAAGTTGATGTTCATGCGCCCAAACAGGGCCCATGCGCCTGAAAATATAGCTTAGAAAGTCTAACTGTATGTGATGCGCCTAGATTTGCCTTAGAAATTTCTAGGTGTTAGCTGATGCGCCTGAACAGTAGTTCATGCGCCTATGTTTTTAAAGAAATGCCTAAGTATGGGGTGATGCACCTCAATAGTTCCCATGCGCCCAAGGGGTTCATGCGCCTAAGTGAGAAATGGTTAAGTATAGGCTCATGCGCCTGCATAGTGGAGAAACGCCCAAATAGTCCTCATGCACCTAAATAGTTCACATGCGCCCAACACTTAGAAAATTTTCTGAAATTTTGAGGAAAAATATAATTTTATGGTTTGACCATAGTTTGACTATTGGACTGTTTTGGACTATTCTAAGCATAAATATCTAAGGGTTTATGCTTGGAACATGTATGATGTGATGATGAATGTGTGATATGTATATAAGTGTAATGTATTATCTTTTAATGATTTACAAAACATATATATATATATATATATATATATATTATAATATACGTTAAGTATTATGTTATGACTTTACGTAGTATAACGTATGTGTGAATAAATGTAAAGTATAATGTAACGAAGAGAAAGATAACAAAAATGCAAAGTGAAACATAATGAAAGAATGAAAAGGCTTGCAAGCAGATCTAAAGGAAGATCACAACTCTTTGAGAGTTGTTAGCTCAACTATGTCTTATAACGTGCGATTTTTAACCCATGAGGGTTCACACACAGGGGGTCAGTCTAGGTGATTGGACCCATAGTACGAAACGAGATCCTTGTCGAACGACCCGGAGATCGTGGCTTAATGCCACGATGGGGGAAAAGCTTGACAGGATCTAGAATCAGTGAAAGATAATAATAAAGTACAAAACGAACGAAAGGATAAAGTATGAAACGAATGAATAGGTGTGAAAAAGAATGAACATGTGTGCAAGTAAAGAAGAGTAGTTTAAGGAAAAAAGTATTTTTATGTATGAAACGTATAAAGTATTTTTATACTTATAAAACTAGAACTCACTCAGCAACGCTGACTTTTATGCATTTTCAGTTGGCAGGTAATGGTTGTTGAGGATGGCACAGGGGAAGGCTACTTGGCGGGCAAGACTGGCATCTATTCACACATATTATTATTGTTGTTCTATAATGCAATTAAAGGATGTTGTCTTTTTCGGTTTAAAAAATGTTGTGTTGCATAATAATAGTAATTAATAATAAAATGAATGGTTTTTGTTAATGACTTCCGCTGCAATGTTTTGTGAAATGTATTATATTATGTATGTTTAGTGCTGTGAATGACCAACTGTGAGGTCTCCGGGAACGGGGGCCTTACAAGAACAAAGATAATATATATACAGGAGCTAGTTTCGCATACTACGAAACTGTATGCACCATGGCATAAGAAACTACCGAGCAAAACTGCCACAAAATACAAAAGAAAACAAAGTTAAACTAGATCCTATTACATTGATATCTAAGCTATCATATACTATAACTAAACAAACGCAAACGGCAAGGTGAATACCACCCTATTCTTGATCATCACGTCGTTATTCACTTATTATTTTTTTCTTTACACTTTCAAGATTAAAATGAACATCATTGGGGCGCAAGATCAAACAAAATGATGCGGATATATGTATAGCGGATAGTGGAGCCACACACACTATACTTAGATATAAGAAATATTTTTATGAACTTAAACCAACAAAAGGAATCATTAATGCAATATCAAGCCCTACAAACCTGATAGAAGGAGTGGGAAAAGCTAATTTAGCATTACCAAAGGGTACAAAGCTTATAATAGAAAATGCTTTATTTTCCCTAAAATCAACAAGAAATCTGTTGAGTTTTAAAAACATATATCATAACGGATATGATACTTGTTGATAATGAAAAATATTTGCATATCATATGCAAAGATCAGATATTAGAAAAACTGACAATGCTTCGGTCTGGTTTACATTATATACATATTAATGTGCCTCAGGCATATATGGCAGTTAAAGAAAAGTTTTATGATCCTGAAACACTTAACTTATACCATGACAGATTATGTCATCCAGGATGTATAATAATGAGAAGAATAATTGAAAACACTCATAGACATCTATTAAAATATCAAAAAGATCCTACAATCGAATAAAATTCCTTTATGTGCATCTTGTTCTCTTAGGAAATTAATTACAAGGCCTTCAACTGTGAAAATTGAAAAGGAATCATCTCTGTTTCTTGAAAGAATTCAAGGAGATATATGTGGGCCAAGTCATCCACCATGTGGACCATTTAGATACTTTATGGTTTTGATAGACGCGTCAAGTAGATGGTCTCATGTCTCTTTGTTATAAACTCGTAATATAGCATTGGCAAAATTTCTTGCACAAATTATCAAATTACGAGCACATTTTCCTGATTATACTATTAAAAGGGTGAGACTTGATAATGCTGGTGAATTCACATCACATGCTTTTAATGATTATTGCATGTCTATAGGAACTATACTGAACACCCTATTGCTCAAGTGCACACACAAAATGGCTTAGCTGAGTCATTAATCAAACGTCTACAACTAATAGTTAGACCATTAGTAATGATGACAAAACTCCTTGTGTCTATTTGGGGTCATGCAATTCTTCATGCTGGATCACTAATTCGTATGAGACCAATGTAAATCTTAAATAATCTTCATTACAACTTGTTTCTAGCAATGAGCCAAAAATTTCCCACCTTAGAATTTTTGAATGTGTTATGTATGTCCCTATTGCACCACCACAACACACAAAAATGGGTACTCAAAGAAGGTTGGGAATATATGTTGGATATGAATCAGCTTCCATTATAAAATATCTTGAACCTTAAACGGTTGACGTATTTACAACATGTTTTGCCGATTGTCACTTTAACGAGTCAGTTTTCCTCGTATTAGGGGGAGAAAAGAAAAAACAAAAAAAATGATGTCTCATGGTATGTTCCTTCATTATTTCATCTTGATCCAGTAACAAAACAACGTTAGACAGAGGTTCAAAAGATAATACACTTGCAAGAAATTGCAAATTAATTACTTGATGCATTTACTGATACAAAGTTACTAAATCTTATATACCAGCTGCTAATGCTCCAGCTTGAGTTGAGATTCTGAATAAGCAAATAGATAACACAATGGCTCATGAATCTCAGAGACGTTTGAAACGAGGAAGACCAATCGGTTCCAAGAATAAAAATCCCCAAAAAAGAAAAACTTATGAAAAGGAAGTTGACCATTAAGTGAATGATCTTGATACAACGCTAGATACCAAAAACTCTCATGAGGAGGATTTGGATAAAAATAACAAAGAAATGTCAAATAACTATGTCACACACATATCTTATGGAATCGAGATGAAATGGAAAGTATTGATTAAATATTTTCTTATTCTAGTGACATCATGAGTGCAGATGATTGATCCTAAACCAAAATTAGTTAGTGACTGGTAAAATATACATGATTAGGACAAATGGAAAGGAGCTATGCAAGCTGAATTAGATTCACTTAATAAAGGAAAGGTCTTTGGACCTATTGTTATTACTCTGATGGTCATAAAGCATGTAGGTTATAAATAGGTTTTTGTATGAAAACATAATGAGAAAATGAAGTTACAAGGTATAAACCTAAACTTGTAGCTTAAGGTTTTTCACAAAGGCCAGGGATTGATTATGACAAAACATACTCTCCTGTTATGGATGCAATAACCTTTAGATATTTAATCAGCTTAGTAGTCTCTAAATGCGTTTTATGGATGTTGTCACAACTTACTTGTATGGATCACTAGATAGTGAAATCTATATGAAAATTCCTGAAGGTTTTAAATTCCCTGAAGCATTAAGCTCAAAGCCTAAAGAAATGTATTCCATCAAATTACAAAGATTCTTGTATGGACTCAAACAATCTGGAAGGATGTGGTACAATCGTTTTAGTGATTAGTTAACAAGTAAAGGATACACAAGTAACCTTATTTGTCCATACGTCTTCATTAAGAAGATAACATCAGGATATGTGATCATAGCTGTGTATGTTGATCATCTAAATATAATTGGAATGCGAAAGGAAATTAATGAAGCAATTTCTCTTTTAAAGAAAAAAATTTAAATGAAAGACCTAGAAAAACCAAATATTGTCTTGGTTTGCAGCTTAAGCATATGCATAATGGAATACTTGTACATCAGTCAACTTATACTGAGAAACTCTTAAAGCATTTCAATATGGACAGAGCAAATCCTTTAAGCACACCGATTGTTGTTAGATCACACAATATTGATAATGATCCATTTCATCCTTGTAAAGATAATAAAGAGATTCATGGTCTAGAGATATCATATCTCAATGCAATTGGAGCTCTTATGTATCTTACTAACTGTACAAGACTTGACATTTCTTTTGTAGTTAATTTGCTAGCAAGATTTAGTTCAGCCCTATTAAAAGGCACTGGAATAGGATTAAACATATTTTTCGATATCTTCAAGGTACTATTGATTTAGGCATGTTTTATCCTAATAATTCAAAAGAAGGATTGGTTGGTTATGCAGATGCAGGTTATATATCTAATCCCCATAAAGCAAAATCTCAAACTAGATACGTATTTAAGAATGGAGGAACTATGATTTCATGGCGTTCTCAAAAACAAACACTCGTTGCAAAATCTTCAAATTATGCTGAAGTCATTGCACTACATGAAGATTCAAGAGAATGTGTATGGTTAAGATCTATGACACAACTTATATTAACTTCTTGTGGATTGGAGAAAGATAGAAATGCAACACCAATCT
>BJCO01371613.1:0-11724 GCA_018326465.1 Flaveria floridana | reverse complement strand
AACAACAAAGTGACCATTAAGAAAATAAGTTTATAAAAATAAAAGTGGTTACTAAAGACAAAAAAAGAATTAAAGAGAAGTAAAGTAAATAAAATATAAACAAAAAGGAAAAAAAATAAAAGATTAGCGAAAATTACAGATTTCGTCCTTTAAGGGGTAAGGGTAAAATGGTCTTTTACAAAAAAACTAACTGAAAAAGTTAACTTTTGTTAGTAAAAAGGACATAAAGCGTGATAAGTTTTTAAATAAAGGACGCTCAGTCTACTTATCAAAGTTTAAGGACAAGATCTATAATTTTAGATATACTTAAATGATAAAATTTGTAATTTACTCTTGAGAATATGAATGTGGTTTAGTAGCTAAAAAATTAATATATTAAATACCATTTATTTCCAATGATCTCTTGGCCTAGTGGTCAACGGGGAGGTGAGAGGTTTTGGCTCTTTTGGACGCCCAATGTTCAAACCTTGGCCTTGACGTATATTACTAACTTGGTGATAATAATAACTAACCATTAACCTGACGTTCAAAAAAAAATATCACTTATTAAGTTCTATCCTCATTCTAACTTTTAGGATGGTAACTTCACTTTTGTTCATATAAGTAATGTTGTCGGATCTTTAATGCAAACACAATTGCACCTAATTCCAGATCGTGTGTAGCGTAATTTCTTTCGTGCTTCTTCAGTTGTCTTAGTGCGAATGCAATCACGTTATTCTTTTCTATAAACATGCACCCTAACCCGTTTATTGAAACATCAAAATAAATCACAATATCATCATTACCCTTTAATAGAGCGAGAATGAGCGCATTACTCAGCTTGTGTTAAGCACTTCAAATGCTACCTCCTGCTTGGGTACCCGACTAAATTTCACGCTTTCCTAGATGAGAGGAGTAAGCGGTGTCGTGATCTTGGAAAAATCCTAGATAAACCTCCTATAATATCCTATCAACCCGAGAAACCAACGAATCTAAGTCGGTGATTTAGGAGCTTCCAATTTCATAACTGGTTCCACCTTGGCTGGGTCCACCTAGATTCCTTTGTCATTGATGACATGCCCTACAAATTGAACTTCTCTTAGCAATAATTTGTTTATTATTTTTGTGTATAATTGTTTTTTCTAAGTATGGCTTACACACTCGATTGATCATGTGCATGAAATTCGCATGTGCTTTAGTTAGTCCAAATGGTATCACTAGGAACTCGTAATGACCATAACTTGTCCAAAAGGTAGTCTTTTGGCACATCTTCCTCACACACCTTCACTTGGTGATAGCCTGAATGCAATTTGATATTTGGAATGTAGATTGATGCTTGTGATTGATCGAATAAGTCATCAATACGTGGTAACAGGTATCGATTTTTGATAGTTACCTTGTTCAGGTCTCGATAGTCGATGCATATTCTCACTGAAACCATCCTTTTTTCTTAACAAACAAGACCATAGCTCCCTAAAAGGATGAGTTTGTTCTTACAAATCCCTTTCTCACCAACACTTGAAGTTAGGACATTAATTCCTTCATTTCTAAGGGCACTAATCGGTAAGGTGCTTTCACGACAGGTGTATTACCTAGCACCAAGTCGATATGGAATTCAACTTGTCTGTCTGGTTGTAAGCCAAACAAGTCTTCCGAAAATACGTTGGGATATTTTGACACCACCGCTACGTCATTAATCTTTCTTTCATTCTCTATGGTTGTTATATAAACTAGTAGCCCTCACACCATCATCATAGGTACTTCTTTGCTTTCATCATAGATAGTATATTCGTTGATTTGTACGGAAGATCTCCTATGATCTCTGCCTTTAGGTTGTTTGGTAGTTCGATTTCCACCGATTTTAGCTCACAATTTATATGGGTTTTGCTCCTAGCTAACCAGCTCACCCTTAGAACTATATCAAAACCTCCTAAATTCATAAGAAACAACTCGAAGGGAAGTTCCTGGTTATATAATCTTAAGTGACAACGCTTAAGCACAAACTCGATCTTAATTTCTTGTCCATTAGCAATTTTAATAATCTAAGGCGTTGATAAATTGAATATTATAGCCCTTAAATAGGCCATGAATTTGTTTGACATGAAACATTTATTGGCACCAGAGTGAAGCAATATATTCACATAAGTATCGTTTATAAGGAACTTACTCGAGGCCACATCATGAACACTTGAGCGTTGCTAGGGGAAGACAAATCTTCTGATTATTTCAACTAGAGTTGCTATTTTCATTCTCATTGTCTTCGAACGACCTTGGTAACTCCAAGGATAATAATAGGCATAGTTACGGCTATCCCTGCAATAATCATCTGTTGTAATTTGATTGTATGTTCTACTTTCCTTAACTCCTTGGAAGTAGGAGGTGAATCATTCCCAAATTCCATAAAAGGAGAAGGGCCCTTGCTGAGATTAGCATGGGCTTTTCCCTTGGTCCTCCGCTCTCGTTCTTCATGCTGGCAACCTTGTTGTCATTGTCTTCAGCCATTATAAATGAATATTAAATGGATGGATATTAGATACCATAAGTTTCTTTACGTATTCAAGTCATCTTATACAATTCGTAATGTAAAAAACCCCGACCCTAATCATTAGTACCATCCCATCAAGCAATCAATTAAAGCATAATTATCAAGCACATAAATAATCTATCATATACATTAACACGTAGGGTTATATCCATCCCATTATACATCACATTGTTCACTAGAGTACATCATGTGGTTCATTACATTACATTCCAGATATAAATCCTTAACCCAAACAGTTCCCTTATCAACCTTGATGACCTCAAATATAGTGCTTCCTAATCGAACCTCCAATCCCATGCCCCAATTGGTCCAAACCACACACCTGGACATCCTTTTAATCCTCAGGTCTACCCCACCTCTTACGTCTATCATCCACATGAACACTAGCTGATTTTCGAAACGTATCACCGGTAATGATGGCTAGATGATACAGTGCCAAAAGCATTCCCATCCAGTTCTGGTTACAAAGGGTATAACATTATTGACCGGTAAGGATGATAGGGTGTATATATTAATAACATGAGTAGGTGGGATAGGGTGTCGGTGCATAAGCTACTCGGGATGGTTGGTAAACAACAGATGGAGGTGGGTATATTAGAAGAGGCTGGTATGAATACAATGGCTGATAATAGTCATAGTGACTATGCCTCATGGCCTCATGATATCTGCTTTCTCCTGCTACTGAAGCCTCACATACTCCTCATAGAGGTCAAAATATCCATATGCATCCTATGCATGTTGATCTTTTCAAGTTTGAGAGTTTGAACCTTTCCCTTATGTTAGAACCTTGCTGTACTCAAAGTCGATTGGGATTGACTCATCCAGACTATTAGGAGCATGATGGCCCTTAGTCTCTAACTCTCCATCACCAGCCTCCTTTTCTACATCATCATTGTCCTCTACCTTAGGCTCGTCATGGCTAGCCGCCTCAACGTGGTTATCATTGTTAGATATTAAAATATGATTTGGAGCATCTTGTTCCTCCTCATGCTCCCCTTATCATTAGATGATGTAGATGACGTACTAGCAGGTATTTATTCTTGTATCACGAAGGATTCTCGAATCTGTTGTGTGATCTTCCACGTAGTGACCAGTCTCACATGTTTCTGGCCTAATCATCATCTTCGCCATCACAATCCTAAGGTAAGGTGACTTCTTCAACCTCGAGGCTGAAGGTATTGTAGTGTAGTATCCTGATGCGTGAGACTCAACAGAATGCCAAGATACGCTCGAGCTCTGTTTTTTCTTCTGGCTTCCAGACTGTAACTTAGATGAAGAGGATTTATTTCATCTGAATAATCTACCCAAAAATAAACACTTCTTCTTTTTAGACTTATCCTGTAATATACCAATTTCTATTAGTATTCAGTAACATTCAATATCTATATAATACTCATGCCATGCATGATTCGCCTTTCCTGATGACGTTAACAACAATCCACACAATAGATAACAATCAGTATGTTCATATAGAGATACAACAACTACGTTGATTAGGCGCATTTATCTTATTATCTCAAGTTTGCACACTAACAACAACCCATCATGTTTCTTAACGATCATATATGCAATTAACCACCTATAGTGGTCTTGAGCCTTTTGAGTTAAACCTTAAGGATCTACTTGAACCTTTATTCACTAAAACATATATCTCTGATATAAATATGTCACACCCAAATCCACAGGCATGACATGTTGGGTCACACTTATAACAAAGTACAGCGAAATACTTATATTCAAAACTACAAAACTAGACTGAACTAAAACTTTGCAGAGCATATATAATCCACACAACCTTTATGTTAATAATACAAAACAAAACTACATGCACTACCTAAGGTAGTTATAACTCAATACTATCTTCTATACGAAGACTTTATTGATTCACATCCGTTAAGTCTGCTCGACCTTGCTAGTGTCTGCCGGCACCACCTACTCCTGCATCACGAGCTAAAACACGTCAATAATAATGTTGTTAGTAAGTCATAACCAAGGACTCTAAATAGTAGATAATATAACCATGTGTATTCATGCAAATTATTTGTCAAATTAAGTCTCACATACCTCCTCATAATTAGGGTAGTATTCATCAACATATATGTCGTTACTAGTTTTACAAACATAACGGTGGGTAGGTTAAAGACGCTTTGGCAGACGAATCCTAACACACCATAACCCTCAAGTATAAGGCATATTCCATAGGGACCTTTCACTCTTACCAACCTTGAAGGATTGCAACCAGTGATCGGTGACTCAATCAGGAGTCACTTCACACTAAACCTAAGAACATAGCACTCCTACTGAGATGGATCCAACTAAATGCACATATGTCCCAAGCTAAGAACAAGTATCACTCTAAATTACGACCTATTATGGTGCCTTGTGCCACTCCATGCACACACCTTCCATATACCTTAATGATTTGTCTGTATCTAACCCTACCTACGCTGGACACACATATGCATAGCATGTTATATCATAAGAGACAATTTAAACTTGCAATCACACACACATCATATCACTTAACAAAAATTTAACTATCTTGGGCACAACCCCAAAAATAATTAAGTAAAGTGGATAGTTAAACTCACAACAATGAGCTGTTGATCGAGCCCGTACATAGGTCGGCAAGTTTAACAAGAGCTTCACAACCCTGTAACACATTAACCTTCATGTTAAGACATCTTCCTCAATAACCATGAAATCCCTCGGGCCATCCCACACGACATAATTATCCGACCCGCCCTAGTCACGTATGTGATCTCAGACTAGAGTTTCTCGACATAAGTTAATATCCCCGCCACCGCTCTTGACGAACACATGTCGATGAGTTAGGGTTTTCGCATACTCTTGACACAGTGAACAGATGGACTTAACCATCACATAAAATCCGTATCATGTGAACTCCTATAAATCCTCATAGTTATGAAATGATACTTTATTACTCATTTCATACTTAATACCAGATCTTGTACTATGACAAATCCATTTATCTCAAAAGTGGTCATTTTTCTTATCACATTATCTATATGAATCCTAAGCATTGAAACACCGGTTTAGTTCTTTCCAAAACTTTGATTTACCTGTACATGTCGTAATAATGCATAATATGGAGGCTTAGAATCTTACCACAACATATCTAAGCCTAGTTAGTCTTTGAGGTCCACAAACACACCACCAAGTAATCCAAAACGACAATAGAGTTCCATATGTCACATATTCACTCATAATGGGTAATAACTCATATCTTCAAGATTTTAAGGCTTAACAAAGAGAACCAAACCTCCAAACATTATTTTTTAAACCAAACTAACATCCATGAATTCAAATACAACCTCCAATTATCACAACAAGCCTTTCAAAACGTTCAAACAATAGAGAGAGAAATAATTATGTGGTTAAAGAGGGAGTAGATAGAGGGTAATTCAAATAAATGGGATAAAAATTGGATTTTTGGGTTTTTATACCACGTTTGCCCGACTAGGCTCCTTAGTGAACCGCCACCCAAACCTTGGCGGTCTACCATCGTCTTAAAAGGGAATATTTACATCTTTTAAATGGAATATGTGCGTATTAAAATTGAATATTCCTCGCTAATCATTAATCCTAACCCTGACGGTTCGCGACCACCTTAGCGGATTGTTATCCTGATCCTTGGTGGTCCGTTAGGGGACTTTATGGTCGAATCTCGAACCCCTTTTCATGATGGTCCGTTCATTTCCAACCTTCATAACCTATAGCGATCTGCTATGGTCTAATTTCTCCAAATCCTTAGTAAGTACCATTTTTAATGCTTCCATTCACGTTAACATAGATACATTGGTACAACGACCTGTCCGTTGGACTTAGGGGCAACATGACCTTTGGTTTTGTTTTGATTATTTTGACAAACATACAATGTTGGATTAAGGTAAGACCACTTGGGTTAGTTATAGGACTCTTCAAACTTACACTTAGACATAAATTTGACCTAATTGAACTTTGTACGACCCATATATGACCTATACAAGTTGTCACAATTTTTTAGCTACTTTTTGTATAATTTCTAACATTTGTCAAATTCATCCAAAACCATAACTTTTGACCTGAGACTCAATCTAATCACTTTTATTCATGTGTTACTTGACCCATTTACCGATCACTAAATAAGTTCCATCTCGTTAAACGATATATGTTCTATAATGTTGATTCGTGTATATTGTCGATTAAATTCAAGATTTAATGTTCAACACATCTATTCATGTTTAATAATTGTATTAAAGTTCATTTATTCTTTTAATAAAACTCTCATGTTGTTTGTAAGAACCATCATACTACAAGTTACAATCAATATGAATATGAATACGAATCAAATCAAGGGTTTATTGATTATAACCATCTAAACTTGAAATACCATAATTCTTCAAAATCTAATGCAAAAATCAAGAATACATTATCATTAGTTGCATATTTGACGTTTAAAGATAACAACAAGAACAAGAAAAAATGAATACAAATCATCAAGTCGAAACGAATAAACTTACCGAAATACGTAGATGATCAAAGATTGATCAAAATCAAGTCTTGATCGCTAGGAATTGCCCCAAATTGATGGGAATGATGGTGAAATTGGTTAATGATGATGAAGAACAAAGAAGGAGGTCAGGGTATTAAGATTAGAGAGACAAATTAGAGAATAAGATTGTGAAAATAAAGGAAAACAAGGGGGAACCTAGCCTTTTGGGTGTTCTTGACCAAGAATGGGCAAGGGGCAAAGGGCGCAGACGTAACACTCCTGACATTTGGACCCAAAGTATCCGCTGGATAATATGGGTTCAGGGGTGGTAGCTCCTTAGAGCAGGGATGCGGGGCCTAGAAAAATTTTAAATTGGGAGAAGTAGTATAATACAGAAAATTTAACAAAAAGTAAAATTTAGAAAAAAATATGGTTAATGCAGCTCACATCGGAAAAGGGATGCGGGGCGCATCGGTTAAGCTAATGAATCAATGCGGAGACGACGTGTGTATGGTGACTAACAGATGAAAACTAACACATAAACTTTGATGCGATGTGCATCACAAAGTGGGGGCTCAAGGAAATGTGTTGGCAATATGTGTCACTCATGAAAGGCATAAACATGATGCATGGTGCATTGGAATTATGATGTGTGGCGTATTGGCCACCAAAACCCAACTATAAAAGAGAGACTAGTGTAAGCTCATTTTCACACTAAAATTCTAAAACTACTACCTGATTTCAACTACACATCCCCTCTCTTCACTTTAGATCAATCCTAGGCTGTTCTAAGGTGCTGCATGAAGTAACGAACTCGAAAACAAAGAAAAAGAAGAAAACAAAGCAAGAGAACGAGAAACTAGAGTCTTGAGTCGAAGTGCTGCTCGCTTAGGAACTATCTTATCAACTTTACGTGAATACATTATACTTTTTATAAATAATATGTTTATTATCTTGATTTGTGAAAATTGTATACGTGAAATAAATATTTAAACCATGACTCGTATTCTGTAATGATTTAACCAAAAATATATGTGTAGTTTGGCCAAATTTATATCTTAGGATGGGTGAATATCTCATACAAGGGTTGGTCAAGGTCTCAGTGTTGATTCTGGAGGTACTCGTTAGAAACAGACTGCCTTAGTCATAAAACCAGCATATATAGATGGTGAACTCTAAAGTTAAGGTCAACTGCTAAATATATAGTTTACTTATGAAAATTATGATTCAAGATTCTAAATAACATGCATGCTTGAAATGTTTTAGAGTTAATTATATTCATTCACGTGGGTTTGTTGATAAATGTTTTCGAAAACTTTTATAGGTAAATATGTATAATATATGTTAGGTAGGGTTAGGGTCCAAAGGATGTTGACTTCCTAGGCTTGGATAACACGGATATCTATTCATATAATAGGCCAAGTGATTTGAGATCACGACTCTCTAGTTGTATAAATTCACTATGGTTGTATATTTGTAAACCCAAATTTTGATTGTAAATAAATGGTTTTAAATCTTTTTCCAATATATGAAATATCGAAAGTTTTGACGTAACATTGATGTTGCTCATTTTATGAAAAATATGAATTTGATGTAAATTATTCCGCTACGCCAATGATTTGAAACTATGAAACGAACATCAAAACCAATAGGTCACATTACCCGAAATTGTTGATAAAATAGATAGTGACATGGGGCCCTTGGCCTGTCTAGCATAATCTAGTCCCGTCTCGTCCCACGTTTCACCTAAAATTTTCCTTTTTAATTTCGTTATGTTTTTACCAGTCTTTCGACATGTTATATGACATATAAGTCATAATTTCTTAATTGTTGGTGATATTTTGTTTAACTAGTAGACTTTAGGTAAAGTCTACCAATCGTTGCGTTTTTTACATATATATTTGTGATTTTATGTTTTTTAAGTTTTTAATCACGATCTGCGTACGGAACCATCGTGCCAAGACCAATCCGGTGAATCTAGCACTGTCACTGTATTCAAGGCCCAAGTGCATCTTTAAGAGGCCCCTAATTTTCTTTAGTTTTTGAATATTGATCTTTGTTTCTACATGGTTACTCTAAAATTACTTCTAAGCATTACTCATGTTCATCTTCGTTTTTACCCGCCTCTAACTACTTTGCTTCAGCTCCACCTTAGATGCCTAGATTGGAAGAACTTAACTTAATCATCGCATTTTCCTTTTAATTCTTATAAAATCGTTTCTCTTCATTGATTTTGCATATATAGTGTTGAAGATTGATTAGTGGGCTAGGTTTTTAAGCAATTTGGTGCTTTTTGGAAATTACACACCTAATGCTGATGCATTTTCTTTATATAACAACAACTTATCCACATCGATCCCTTGTTTCTTTGTGAATTCTCTGAAACTTTTTATGAGCCTTCCTTATATGCTAACATAACTTAGATTATAACCATTGTTGTGGAGTGTCCATCTGTTTAAAACAACGCTCACATGCCTTTTTATCATAAATATCTTAATCAACTAGATCAATTGTTAATGAGTTTATTTATGTATAATCTATACTATATATAACGATCGTGTTTTATTTGTAGATCCATCTCGTGTATGAAACGCGGAATGAAATCACACGCGAAATTACAATTAGAACAAGAAGAATCAAGAACAAGCAATAGTAAATATAAACGTTGTATATTGCTCTCTGAAACTAAATTACATAAGTTAAGAATTTCAGGATTACAAATAAAATGAACTAGTACGGATCAAAGTTCTTGCGCGACTTGATCTTTAGAATCTTTGTTTTGATTTTCGAGCCTTTAGGTTCAATCCCTACAATCTCCCCCTAGGCTTGGTGAATCAAATCTTCAAAAGTTCGCGTCTGCAACTTTATAACTGCCCCCATAAGCATACATTTTGTTGTCTAATGTCTTCGTAATCAACCAACCGAATTGAGCTACTAATAAATAAACAGATTCATCAACTTCAATTGGACAAATCTGAAGCCTCATCAAATATTCTCTTCTAAATTTAAGCATATCAACATGTAAATGATACGGTACTCTTTATCAACATATTGGATAATTGCATGATTAGTGTTCTTTTCACAACCCCACCATATTAGTTTAGCAAAACTGTTAATTGGCACAGGGGCCTATATTGAAATCTTTCGTGCATATCTGGGATGCTTATACACTCTTATCTTCATCGGTTTGTTGGTTTTTGGATCTATCCAAGTCTCATATCTAATGACTTTTGATTTGGCAGTCTTAAAGTCTTTAAAGTTAGATTTACTTTTATGCCAAAACATGTTATGAATCCAATTGGCCTTTCCATGATTACTCAAGTTGATGAATGGCACACGTCTTATCACATAAAGATCAGATGCTCTCAAAGTATGAAGTCATGCTCGTCTTGATAATACTCTATAGAACCAGCGCGTCTTCTCACTACATATATTTATTTTCACCATCATACGCCCAACTCAATACAGTCTCTGAATTTTCATATCATGTAAATGGTTTGGAATGCCAAAGTGTATGCACATAAGCCGATGGTGGAGGTGCAACAACAGATAGATTTCCGATCTAACGTAATGCAATCTTTCCTATAATATCGTTAGTCTCATTAGTCTTCTGCTCAACTCCAAACTCAGTAACAATCTCCCTTTTTTCTACCAGTACATCAGAGAATAAGTTTTGCAGACCATTTCCAAAAATATCAGTATAATCAAAAGTATCATCAAGATCATCAAATGAACCTATCTCCTCATCAGTTTCCTCAGTAAATATCTATGGTTGGAAATTGTATAACTCTTTCTCATACATTTCCTTTGTGGCTGGATTTAATGGTACATAGTCATTTGGATCATCAGGTCTGGTACGAAGACATTATCAGAACCTGATGCACAAGAAAGACCTGTAGTAGAGCCCATATCTCCTCCCTGATCATCATCATCATCACCTTGCTTCTTCCCTTTATCATCATTACCATCATCACCACCACCACCATCATCATCATCATCATCATCATCTAAGTCGTCCTCTTCATCACAACTAAAATCAACTTGGTCCAATCCATCATCGTCATCATCAGTAGGCTCGGTATGTTGTACAACATCATGTTTTTAACAATATATGATGATAATTGCTCGATCACGCAATGATAACATGCATTGATTAGTATCCGGAACAATCAAGTATGTTTTATTAACTTTTTTTAATTTTTGATTATTTGCTCACTAAAAGTTCATAAGTTAGGAGTTACTGGTTAGAGTATTTTGAATACATGAGTTGTTTTTATATTATGAAGTTAATTGTCAAATATAATATTGAATACTCTTATGTGAAAATATTTTCAGGTGATGGTAAATGTGCACTATTATTGTTCATGAAGAAAAAAAATACAAGTATAACCAAATTTCAGCAAAATCAATTATCCAGAATCATTTATGGAGTTCTTGAGTTTTCAAAGGAAATGAAACTTTAAGATTTGATAAATATTATTTCATATATAGCAACCTTATTACTCTATAGATGTTATGTACCTATGTCAATGTTAGCTACCAATTGATGTATATCAAACAAGAACACTTGTACTCCAAAGATAACACATACCGTATTTAAAGATTTAAAATACAAATTCTGATATATGTAAGTATTTTTTTTATGACACACATATTGATTAAATTATGATTGTAAGTGTTGCAACTACAATTCTAAAGGCATTCA
>BJCO01371502.1:0-16426 GCA_018326465.1 Flaveria floridana | reverse complement strand
GGTTTGGGGGGGTTTGGGAGGAGAGGGGCGGAGAGGCGCAGGAGGTCGATGTTTTTGGGAAGCGCGGAAGGGCCTTGTGGGTGTGGGTAGGTGACCAGCTGAGTGCAAGCGGGGCAGCGTATGGTCCGAGGGAAGGGTGGCTTAGGAAGGTGGATGAGGCACGACTCACAGGCCGAGTGCCCGCAGGCAAGGACGCGTGGGATTGTCAATTCCCAGTCGAAGGGCTGGAGACATACAGGGCACTCCGGCGCTTCCATGCCTTCCTCACTCATCAACAGACATCAATCATCAATCATCAATCATCAATCATCAATCATCAATCATCAATCAATAAACATAAACATAAACATAAACTTCCTTCTTATTCTTATCTTGTGGGTGATTGGGAGGGCTAGTGTCCAACTTTTTTAGGGTGAGGATAAGAGGGTTGGAGCTTGGAGGTAGGTAGTTACCTCCGATGGTTAAGATAATATATTTAATACGTGTATATATGAGAATGTTTTAAGTTTAATTATCATTCTCAATAAAAATGTCTAGGGTTAAGAATGGATTTTCTCAATTGTGAATAGAGGTATTTAAATTTAAAAATCCGAAAATTTAGGATAGTGGATTTCACTACTCGAATTCATAATTTCGAATATCTATATTTTTTATTCGGATTAAGATATCCTTTCAGATTTAAAAAAAAACTGTATTATTTAATAAGTTCTATAAAATATAGTAATTTTTATTGAATTTTTTTCGGATATCTGGATTTTTTATTATAATATTCGACATATCCAAAAATATCCGAAATTTCTAGTTAATATTTATTATATTTAATTTTTATAAAAATATTTCAGATATTTCGAATATCCGAATACCCTAAAATTTTCAAAATCACTATCCGATCCGAATCCAAAATTTCGGATTTTCAGATATTTTGGATTCGGATTCGGATATTTTTGAACGCCACAAGTTGTGAGTTTCCTCCTAAGGGGCTTGGAGCCTTGAAGGTGTGTTCGTGGCTGGAAAACGAATAGGTGGGCCCGATTAAGATCACACATATTCTTTGAAGTAGGGTCGTACATTTGTCGTTCTAAAAAATTGTTATATCTTCAACTTAATATATTAAAATAGTTAATGCGGGACTGGTGAAGCAGGTTAATGCAACAGTTTCATAGTGTTTGGAGAGACTTAGAACACTTGACAAATCAAATACGGAGCCGGCTTAAAGTGAAACAAAGAGCACAAGTAAAGAACATAACGAAAACATAATAATATGGTTTTCAAGAATGTTGTATATTGCTCTCAAGTTCTTTTACAAAGTGTTACAAAGCTTAGTTCTAATGACAAGTACTTGAGATATTTTATACTACATCCTACAGCCGGTCATACTTTGAAGGTCAGCTAGAAACACTAATCTAAACAACAATATCAATATAAAGTCAAAAGGTAGATTGCCTTTTTGATTAGTGGCTATAACATGGCATAGCTAAAACCATTATCTAATACAAAAAGTATAAAACTACAAAAGTAGAAAGTTACAAACTCTAATACCTTAATCTACAGTTGACAAAAGTATGAACTTTTCACCAACTTATGTAAGTGGATAAGTATTCAGATATGGTAGTGGAAAGTGATTTAGCTTTTTATCAAAAGTAAGTCAGAGTAAGCATGTCTTCTCGATTTTCAGAAGAAATCAGTCTCTTGGCTTCGAAGACTTTGTCTTGAGCTTCGGAAAACTTTATCTTTAGCTTCGAAAGATTTGGTATTTTGGCTTCAGAAGATTTGATACTTAGTGAAATTCTTTGATTTATATCAAATCTTTACATGTGAGAGCTTTGTAGTTGCATCAGCCTGTAAGTGTGATCCTTACAAGAAGAAATAGTAACTTTCTATGTACTTCACATGTAACCCTGTGCCTCAGGGCTTTCGGGCTTTCTTGAACTGGAGAGAGGGTGGGTGCTTTGTATAATCTTCTTTCTTCTTTCTTCTTTGATTTTGAGTAGCAACTCTGGAGCCTCAACTTACTTCCTCTCTTTTGACACCTCAATTTCAACCAGTTCATTTAATTCTTCCAAGGGAAGAGAGATGATTTCATCTATATTATAGTTCCTAGACCCCAAGTAATTCAATCTGGCTACCCTCAACTTATTATCCTGAGTGTTTGGCCTGGGGGCTGCCCTAATTGTAGCTTGCATAAAGCCAAGGGTCTCATTTGAACTCTCTCCCCTTGCCTTCCTCTTACTCTCTCTTTTCTCCTCCTCGATCTCCTTATAGGTCATAATGCTTTTTTATTTGTCAGCCACTGGCCTGTGTGACTTAGGGTGGAGAGAGCTTTGGCATTCATTGCTTGGTGTAGCACTTGAGCTCAGACAAGAGAAAGGCTTTGAGACACCTTCACCAGCTGGTGCCTCACTTAGGGTACTTGGTGCGAACCAGTTCCTGTCTCAAGGTACATGTTCAACTACTGAGCCTTTAAACAAGGTTTCCATCTCGAAGCTAATCTTATGATCTAACTCAGTATCTAGTTTACCAACAGTCTTGTCTGCTAGCCTCGTCAGTATAATTTGGATATCTTCTTGAACTCTTCAAGCACCCTATCTTGAATTCTCTCAACTAATTTTTTAGCTTCCTAGTTTAACTTGTATTGACAAGTGACAGATTAACTAGAGAAAAGCTCTCATATTATCTCAGGGTTTGAAAATTGAAGACTTCTTATTGTCCTTAAGATCTAGAGAGTACCAAGGCTTTTCTATCAGTATCATATTTCCATCCTACTATTAGATTTTTCAGCGGGGTAGAATGGGGTAGACATAGCCCTTGGTATGCCCTCGTCATATAGGTTTTGAATCAAGGCTTCCAAATCAATGTGGGCCTGAAAAGGTTATTGAGTATGGACAACTGCAAGTAAGGGTGGTGAGTCATCAATGTCCATCCTCTGGGCAGAACTCCCACGTCCTGTGATTGTAGGTAGGAATTTCTCTCCTTTTTTGGTAGCATCACCCTTTTGCAATGGGGAGCTAAGGGTTAGGTCCACCACATCCATAGGTTCTTGTGGACCTGGTTTAGTTTGCCTAATAAGTATCCCAGCTAACTTGCCCTTGAGATTGGTGATCTCAAGTTGCTGACCAATGAATTGTTTTTATAAGGTAGCCAACTGAGATTACAGGTGATTTACTTTTAAAACTAAATAGGTGTAGGTTTGCACTTTTAGTTGCAGACTCTGCTTATCTTTATCAGATTAATAATGGGGGAAGAAAGAATAGTACCAAAGTCTTCTTACTCACCACTAGCTTGGGGTTCTTGGTTGTTGGTTATCCTCTTCACCAGGCAGCTTCAAGAGAAGTGTCAATGAGATGGGTTACCATAGTTGAGGTCTTAATCATGTAATCAATTGCAAAAGTGAGAGCCTATTTCATATGGACTTCCTGACCATGTTCAGGAAGGTCCACCTCAGTTAAGGGTGGATGGTGTGGGCTAGACATGGGTGAATCAGGAGCACTCATCTCTCCTTGAGCAGGGGAGGAGGAGAGACTCATGGTACTCACTGAAACCCATATAGTCATCATAATAGAATTGAAGGTCAGGGATGAGTTGGTTTAAGTCTAACGGCTGGGGATAGTTGCTTGAAGGTTTATCACTTGAGTTTTAAGACTCGGAGTGTGGCTTAAGGCTTGGCCAATGAGCTCATCAGGCTGAGCATGAGTAACCTTAGCACTAATCAAATAAGTAATGGTAGTGGTCTGCTCGTCACGGGAAGTGGAAGCTCTTGGTTCCACTTCCTCTTACATGGGTGGTTGTATGGGGGCCTGCTCAATTTGAATAAACTAAGCAGGGGTTCGTTTGGATTTTCTAGTGTAGGTGATTGTTATTTGTGGTTGTGTGGGTGGTTCAGATGTAGAAGGTGTGGGTTCAACATTGTTTGGTGCTGCCAAGTTGTTACTTTGAGTAATGAGCTCAAACATTTTTAGGACCATGGTTGTTTCTACCCCTGAGAAGCCAATAGTGGTCTTTCTTATGATTTTAAAGATGTTAGGCTTCATCTGTCCTAATTTAAAAATAGTGCATGTTCCCCTTAACTGTGAGCTCAGTTAACAATTAAGAATGTGTTCAACATATCTAGGTAACATATAGTACTCTAAGTAGTCCAAGTTTGCAAGGAAGTTTGTATAAACAAATTAGGAGTACTTAAACTTGACCCTTAAACCATTCCATGAACTATATAGGATAAGTTCCCAGGAATCTAGTCCCATCCTCCATGTTTGTTAGATAAAGAATGTATAATGACATGGAGGAGGTACTTCTATTGGGAGTGGACCTTACCTTTTTTGAAGATTCTGAATTTGTAGTCCCCTTAATAGCACATCGGTCGGAATGAGTCATTAACAGTAGATTTGGGGAAGGACAGCTCACCTTGTTCATCATCCAGCCTTAGATAAGAGTTGATTTTGGCTGGAGTGATGAAAATTGTCCTCTCTTGCACTATGGCAAACAGTGCCTTCTCACCATCTGTAACAACCGCTACCATATTTGTTGCTGGTCTGTGACGTCCCACCCTCCTTGGGCCTAGGGTGTGACAGATTGGTATCAGAGGCACAGGTTGTAGAGAAGTCGGGAATACCTTAGTAGACCCTAGGCTGCAACCCTGATACCTTAGGACTGTCCTTGCTTGGGTGAATGGTGGGGTAAGCAGGTTGGATAAATTGATGATTAAACTTGATCAACGTAATCATGAATTTATCAGACGCGTGAATTCCAGCACGAATCCTAAATGTGTGAAACTTTGGATTAAATGGGTTAAGAGATTTTCTTAACACGGTCTAAAGATAATTTCATTGGACTTTCATGTCTGTTATTGGTCCATGATATTACCGCTCATTGACACTACTACTTATTGATACTACTACTACTGGATACTACTTCTATATGATACTATTGCCATCACTACTATTACTACTAGTACTATTATTATGCTCATGAGCTATGAGAAACAAAATTACTCATGATAATTTTTAAAGGATAACCAGATTATGGCTGACAGAGTAAAGGCACCTGTACACCCTATTGATGAGACTGCTCCCATTGGGACTCTTAGGAGGGCTAAGCCCTAGATCGAGTACGAGGCATACCTGAGAAGATGTGGACATCCCGGCTGGGTATCCGCAACTTCTGACGACACTGAGCCATCATAGGACTCCTCCTCGACATCTCCGGCCAGGAGCCGAACATGCTCCAACTCACCACACGTCATAGCACCTACCCACTCACCTATCCCACTTATTGGGAATATGGGAGCCCGTGTTATTACTCGACCTAGAAAGAGTGCTAGACCTGGATCCTCAGTCTCTTTTAGGATGCCCCCTCCTCCACCTCCTCCTACGATGGTTCCAGCACCCGCACCGCCTATTCTTGGCCCACCTAGACGCCTTCCTCACGCTGAGTACTGGATGCCACCAAGGCGTAGCTTGTACGATGGACCTAGTGTGCTCGCTGGAGACCCCTACTCCCAGTCAAGCCGTCGGGCTAGTGATTTCGGTCTATCGAACCCTACCTTGAGCGAGATACTGAAGACCATCCAGCGTCACAAGTTGACCCTCCAACACACCACACAAACTTCACAGTCTGCTTAGTTTCAGGAAATGATGGCGTTATATGGCGTGCAACGCTTGGAGCAAGAGCAAAGGAAGAAAAGCTCAAGTTGGTTCAGATGGTTGAAGAAGAAGTGGCAGGGGTAATGTGGTGATGTTTGAATGTATGGCAGTAGGCTACCGTACTATTTGAAGAAACTATCTATCTATTTATTTCAGAAACTATTCTATTTATGGGGGTGATGGCACCTTCCAATTTGTGAAAGCACGACACTACTACTATGTATGGCTGACTTTATTTTGATTTGTCTATGAAACTATTGTTTGATGATGCTAACTTTTGCAGGGTCATGTACTAATTCATATGTGAAGTAATTGATAGTTAATCGTAGGTAGTTAACACCATGTACCTTAAAAGAAACGCCTATGTATGACTTGTAGTGTATAATATAGGCTAATGTGATGCAATAAGATACCTGAAACCAAATATATGAGATGCTAAACAAATTTATCTATGATGCTATTAGAATGCCATCGAGACGTGGAACTCGTGCCGGAAGAAGCCACCCATGGTGGGAACCAACCACCTACTCCACCCGAAACACCAATTGGGGGAAATGCCAACCAAGTGAATGATGAGAGGATTGCTAACTTGGTGGCTCAGTAGATTGCTAACGTCATCCCAACGATAATTGCCCAGATCAACGCAGATCGGGAAGACGTCACCGGGACTAATGGACCTAATAACAATGAGGAAGCCGAAGCTATAAGGAATGAGGGCTCCTACAAGACATCATGGCCTGCAAGCCAAAGGACTTCTATGGCACCGAGGATGCAATTAAAACATATAGGTGGCTTGACGAAATCAAAGCTGTGTTGGATATTAGCGAATGCAAGCTTGAGCATATGGTGAGATTTGCTTCCCAATCTCTTAAGGGACCAGCATTGGAATGGTGGAAAACCATCATTCAGCCTCGAGGCAGGAATGCTATTGGTAGAATGAACTGGTCTGAGTTCAGGGAACTAATCACAAACAAGTACTGCCTGATCAATCAACTGGAGAAACTTGAGGCTGAATTTTTGAGTCTGGAGATGAAAGGCCCAAACTACACTGAATACATCAACCTATTCCTGGCATTGTCCCGACTGGTACCACACTTGGTGATGCCCGAATCCAAGGGTGTAGCCCGCTTTATTTGGGGATTACATCCAAGGGTTAGAGGCATGGTCCGGTCTTCGAGGCCTGCGACCCTGCAAGCTGCAGTGGATTTCACGAGTACCCTAACTGATGACCTAGTTAGGGCGGGGTAAACTGAGCATGAAAGAACCGAGGACAATAAGAAGGCAGTAGAAGAGAAAAGGAAATGGTTCGATGCTAGGAAGGTGGTCAGTAGCAGCAGAAGTTCAAGCACAAGGTCCAGTGAAGAGGCAAGACGAAATGACCATGGTGGAAAGCCTAGGAGGTTATTAACTTACTAATCTGTGAACAAATTAATAAGAACTACAGAACTTGACATGCACGTGCTAAAACCGTAACTTTCCTAAAAAGGAAACTTTTGACGCAAACTTCAAAGAAACAAAGTCACGTACACCGTAACCATAAGCATGCACTCAATTACACTTCCAATGATCTAAGAATCCATAGCTTATCACCTATATCATGATCATAGGGTTCTAGGATTTGGATATTCTCTATGCTTAAGGAAACCGTTGTTTGATACCAAGGTGAGTTCTCATGTCCCTTTTTAATTATTACTTTGGGGATGAAGCACGCTCTTTTGAATTGAAATCTTTTCTGTGCTATTTTATGATGCCTATGTTGTGGATAATGTTGTTACCTGCTGATACTTGAATCATAATCATTAATTCTTTTATGAACCGCTTGTTTTATATGGGTAGATCTACTTGGGAAATCCCCCATACACAGCGCCTTCCTTATAGGAAGGGTACCCCACTAAGATCCTAAGGGATCGTTTATGGCATGTGACAGGTTTTTGTAAGATACTATGGTGAACCATCTGGCAGGTATGGTACACTATTTTGAGGCTCAGTTCTCCCTTCAGGGTTAACCGGTACAACATAACTTTAGAAGAGGCTAGCCGGGACTGAGTGCAGGGTTGATTGTAACCCCACAACAGTGACATTTGATACTAAACTTTAAATGTGGACTTTAAGAGTTCCTTTTGTTTTTAAACTTTAATCATTTGAGCTCACCAACTTCTTAGTTGACACAAAATCTTTTTGAGCATGTTTCAGGTAACCACTGATGGATGACTTGCTGGACTTGAGAGACTATTGGATGACCTAGCACCTTAAACCTCATGGCATTACTTATTCAGACTTGAGCTTTTGAACAACTTAGTATTGGGATGTTATTTAAAATATGTACTTTTAGGATTGAAACAATTCTGTGTAACCGGGCTAAACTGTATAGCCCTGGATTTTTATTTAATTAATGTTATGCCATGTGATTTCTCAACTTTGTGTGCTCTCATGATGGTTTGTTTTCGCTTCCATATTTGTTGCTGAACTGTGACATCCCACCCTCCTTGGGCCCGGGGTGTGACACCATCCAAAATCACCTCTTGGCAATTCCCCAAGAACTCAAGTAGTTGTTCTTCATATAGGGTATATTATGAGTGCGGTGAGATAGTTTGATTGAGAAAGGAAGCGGCAAACATCTGAGAAACCTGTATCTTTCTTAGATGACAATAGAGCAACTTGATTATGTTGCCTATGAAGTTGCATGGAAAAATCTGGTTGGTTTCGAGGTTCAGGGTTGGCCATTTTAGAAAGCTTTGCCGTGAAAAAACTAAGAACAAAGTCGGTTTGTGGGTGAATTTAAGATTAGAACTTTTTGCAGATAAAGAGCAAGAAGAAAGAGCAGGAACCGTTGTAGGGATATTTATATGGTAGGATTTGAGACAAAGTTAATACAAAATGATAAACTTTAAAATCCGGATGGCAGTTCCACATCTGAAAAAGTGTCCAAAAAGTTATTTTTCTTGAAAGTCTAAAATCTTCCAAAAGTAATTTGTTTTCAGAAGTTTTGATAAAACTTTCGAAGCCTATTTGACTTCGGTAGATATTCCTTAGCTTGATAAAAATTTGTTTCAGAAGAAAAATACTTAAAGTATTTTACTTTCGAGATATATTTGGTTTCGCAAGATATTAAACCTTAAAAGTTTTCTTCAAATGATGAAAAAAGCTTCCAAGACTTAATTGCTATTGGAAGAAAATTGTCCTTCAAAACATATAAGTACTTAGAAGCATATTTAAGTTTTAAAAGATATATTAGAATTTCTTCCAAGGTTAAACTTATTAGTAAGTAGTTATTAGTTTTGAACACATAATTTTCTTCTGAAGTCAAATTAATGTCTTCTAAAATAAAACAGATCTTAAATTCTCAATATTTTAAGGAATATCATTTTGAAAATTTCTTCCAAAGTAAACTGAGCTTATATAGGTGATGATATAGACAACTTAAGACACACGTATTTGAAAAATAATTTTGAATTTAATTTAAGAAAAATCTACTCAAAGATAATTATCCCAATAACTGATACAAGATACCTGAATCTCTGTTAATCAAAAGCTTTTCTAAACGGATCAACATATTGTTTATTTGTGTTAACTTTGACTATTTTTATCAACCTTTTTCAAAATTATCTCTTATCAAATGATACCTGATATTGCTATGTTTTGTCTTTGAGTGCTGCCCAGGATTCTCTATAATAGAGATAACACTATTGTTTTCTATGTGTATAGGAGTCTCTTTGAGATTAAATCTGTAGTACAACATTTGATTCTGAATCCAAAGCACTTGAGCACAGTAGCTTACAGCACCAATGTATTCAGGTTCAGCAGTTGATACAGATACGTAGGATTATTTCTTGCATTGCCATAATATTATACTTCCACCAAGGAATTGACATCCCCCTAATGTAGACTTTACATACATGTTGCAGCCACTATAGTCACTATCTTTTTAAGCATACAGATTGAATTCAGATTTCTTTGGATACCAAAGGCCCAGTTTGGGAGCACCTTGAGATATCTGAGAATCCTCTTAACAGTAACTAGGTGTGACATCTTGTCGTTGGCTTGATATCTTGCACAAATGCATGTGGTAAACATGATAGCAGACCTACTGGTTGTGAGGTACTAAGATGTAACACCTTAGAAATTCAGCCCAATTAGAAACCTTAAAGTATTATAAAAGCCCAATAAAGGTGCCGGTTGATTTGGACTTACCGAAGAAAACTTGGATAAGGAACTAGCATTTTAGGCCCAATAAAGGCCTGAACTTATAAACAAGGCCCATTTAAGGCCCATTGAAGCTTGATTTAATAATCCTAAGCTTGAACAGTAATCAGATGAACGTAACAAGTTATAACATGATTATTGTAAACCGACAAACGAGTATTTGACTGATAAAGTTTTAACGCTTCTGACGTGTGAATTAACGTACAAAATATTATTAAATACCTAATTACATATAATTTTAATCCTAAAATAATAATAATAACGTTCATACGAGAAAACACTTAAAACAGTTGAACGTGTTGAATACGCGGTATTTACATGTTGGAACTCGTTTAATTATCAAGCAAGTTTTAAATATGATCAAATAAATAATCTTGGAATATTTATAACACTTAGTATAATTGAAACTATCGTAAAATAAATTTTTTAACGATACGAAACTGATCCGAGAGTGATGCGAACTAACCTGTTAACGAACCCGTTCCCTTAACCCACTATATAAACTAATACTCTTGCATTTTAGGGTTTCAAAAACATTTGAAAGAAAAATTAGGGTAGAGAGAGAGAGAGGCGGTCGCAGCTCCCCCCTCTCCGATCTCGGCCGCCAGCGACGGTGGTTCCGGCGAGTGCCGGCAAATGGCACACAAATCCGGACTCCCCTCGACGCCCCGATCATGATGGTGGCTTCAATTTCTCCTAAAATGCAACAAGTCGATGGGAATCGAAGGAGGAAGTGATGGTTGCTGGTCGGTTCGGAGGTGGTGGTGATGATGGTTCATGGTTGCCGTGGTAGGGAGGTCGACCGTGAGTGTGGTTGTGATGTTGACGGTAGGTTCAGGTGGCGGTGCTATGGTGGTGCTGCAAATTCGGTTCAGAGGCGGTGGTGTTAGGGTCCGGTGATGGTGGTGATGTTGGCGGTAAAGGGTTGTTGGTTGTGATTGCGGCTGTGGTTAGGGGTGTCGGCTGTGACTGATGATGTTGGTGGTGGTGGTCGATCGATGGTTCCCGACGACTGCCCAAAGGTAGCGACAGTGATGATCGTGGATGGTGATAGTGAAGGCGATGGCTATGATGGTAGAGGTCAGAGGCGGCGGTGATGAAAGTGGTCGTGAAGGGGATGGTGTTGTTGTGGTTGTCGGTCGTGGTGATGGTGTTGTTTGACGATGATTAATGGTGGCTTGCGATGGTGATGATGGTGATGGCAGCAGTAGTATGGTTGTGATAGGGTTGGTAAGTGACCGTGATGGTGGGTGTTTTGGTGATGGAGTTGTAAACCGATGGCGGTGATGTTGGTAAAGGTTAGTGGTGGGGATCTAAGGCTGCTCTTGTGGATGCATGTTAGATTCTAGACAAGATCCGGGGATTTGGTGACATTGGGTTATTTCCGGTGAGAATTCTAGCCGACCAGGAGGTTCTAGCGGTGACCAAAGGCGGTTCATGGTGGACAGTGGCTGCATGTGGTGGATATTGGTGGTAAAAGTCATAACC
The DNA here is from genome assembly GCA_018326465.1 of Flaveria floridana. Lineage (NCBI taxonomy): Eukaryota > Viridiplantae > Streptophyta > Magnoliopsida > Asterales > Asteraceae > Flaveria > Flaveria floridana. The sequence continues at coordinate 5,099 of BJCO01371502.1, read as the reverse complement.
CAAGTGTATGGTAACATATGTTACGGTTATAATTGCGTTTTGTTATGAGATAACAACGTAGAAGTGTTCGTATATAATTTTAGTATGTATTGACTAGGTTAAGCCTTGATCTAAGCTGATGGTCAAACTGGTCAACATGGTTGAGCCAACCCCGATCGAACAATCAATTGGACGAGAACGTGATAATATCGAGTCGAGTACGAGTGGGTTCGAGTACGTTAACCGAGGGGAAGGTATAATCGCACACGCTACCTATTTACAAAATTATTGATAATTCGCATGTGTATGCAATACGTTGAGCTCTGACACGATAAAAGATACGTAAGATTAACAAAAATCTAGAGGCAACAACAATATTTATTTGACTTAAACAAACGGGTTCTAGGATGCAAAACTGAAATGCTAGGTATAACCGTGCGCTAGACATTCATATACTTATAAATATAATGGTAATATTATAACTTATGTGTGTTGAGCTACAAATATGTATGAAAATGTTAATGAGTTTAGAAATGGTCAAGAGCGAATATGTATATTAGAAAAGACGTGACCGAGCACATGATGTAAAACCGAATTGGTAATGCTATCATATAAACAAAAGATATTAGAAATATATAAGAACTTATTTGATCTCATGTCACACAAAATATTTGCAAGACCTCGAGATGTAAAATACAAACAAATACAATCGTGCATATATATAATAATACTTTAGGTAAACGGGCATCTACACCTATTTATGTAAGACGAAAGACTTATAGATACTATAATAATCCATCATCTTATTATGACTAATATGAACCAATTGACATAAATATTATTAATATCATCCCTTGATCAATATAATGACAACTACTATCCATATTCGTGTTATTCTAGCAGCAGTCAATTTAACGTTAGGATAAAGGTGTAAACAATATAAATATTACTGAAACATCTAATGCATTATTTGGAACACTATAGATTACTAATATCATCAACAATAATTATCTACTAAGGTTAGAATCCCTAATATCACCCATTACTGCTATAATTATTGTACTAAGAATCATTACTCGAATGAGGGCATTAATTAACTAATATGCACAAATTAGTACTTAACAACTAATACTTGCTCAAGAAGCTAAAATACCACAATGATACTAATCACCAACTGCAAGTTAACTAAAGAGCTCAACCGCACACATGTAATAACATCATGCTAATTCTAAACATAAATCTCATATGTACAAATTAGGTTTGGATTGTTAGAAACCTTCACTTTTTATCGAGCTCAAAATCTGTGTAAGGATACCAGGTGAGTTCTAGTGTCCCCTTTTTACTACTATTTTGGGGATGAAGCATGCTCTATTTGAACTAAAACTATAACCGTGTTATTCTATGATGCTTATGTTGTGGATATTGTTGATACCCGCTGATACTTAAATCATAATCATTAATTCTTTTGTGAACCGCTTGTTTTATATGGGTAGATCTACTTGGGGAATCCCCCACACACAGTGCCTTCCATGTAGGAAGGGTACCCTACTGAGATCCTGCGGGGTCGTTTGTGGCATGTAACAAGTTTTGATAAGATACTATGGTGAACCATCCGGCAGGTATGGTACACTGTTTTTGAGGCTCAGTTCTCCCTTCGGGGTTAACCGGTATAACATAACTTTAGAAGAGGCTAGCCGGGACTGAGTGAAGGGTTGATTGTGACCCTACAACAGTGATACTTGTGTTTTTAAACCCAACTAATGGATTCTAAAATGCCTTTTATTTTTAAACTTTAAGCACTTGAATTCACCAACTTTATGTTGACACAAAATCTTTTGAGCATGTCTTTCAGGTACAACTAGAGAATTAGATGAGCCATAGAAGAGATCTAAAGCTGAAGCAAGAGTTGAGGGTAGTTGTAGAAGGCAAAAGTTGAGCCTAGAAGCCCTAGATACAAAAGTCTCAAGTAATGATTGATCAAGAACCTAATAATGATACCTTTAATTTGTGAATTGGGGTATTTGTGTATTAGAATCAAGCAAATATCCCAGTATAAATTTTGTAAGGTGTTATGTAATAAAGCGTTTGGTTTTCCGATGCGTTTGGTTGTTGATTACTAATCGTTATGTTCCGCCCCTTTGGGCCCGGGGTGTGACAGATTGGTATCAAAGCCAAAGGTTGTAGAGAAGTAGGTCTACTTTGCGAGACCTAAACTACAACTATAGGAACCCTATAGGACCACTTTAGTAGGATGACTTTTCTAAGTTTTGTTGAGCCAAGGTTGTAGGAAGGTGGGTTACTATGTAAGACCTAAGTTACAACCATATGATCTTGTAGGACCAGCCTAGTAGGTTGTTTCCATGATTCAGTGATCCAAAGTTTGCAGTCAATTTAGGGTCTCGTAAGGACATCCACCCTTGATCCGAATACCTCAAGGAATATTTACCATTAAGATTCCTCCTACCCTGTGAGAAACCTTGTTGCATTAGGGTATTAGCCATGATAGGCGCACCCGAGTAAACCAAGATACGAAAGTATGGAACCTTCTGGAGCTAAATATTAAGACCTCCAGACACTGAGTACTACGAATGTTAGAAATCAGATGTGTGCGCATATAATAGAACTTAAATTTTTGACTGGAGAGGTACATATCTGATTACACAGTTGACTTATGTCACTATATGAAACAATTGCTATAAATTGCAAACTTGTTTATGCTTCATGTGTATGATAATACTTGTTGGGATGTGATGACAGGCTAGTAAATATGATGTCTTTTTTTATTTGCTCCCTACTTTAGCTTTGAACCTGATAGCTCATTACCTGGTTCGTTGAACTATACGTGGACACATTGGTTGGGTTAGCTAGATTGCTAGCATAATTAGGGACACTAGGTGTGCCTAATTGCAGGTAAAAGAAGTATAACTTCATTAACCCAATAACGCACACAAACTTGGAACTTATGATGGGAAATAACTAGAATGATTGTGTAAGGTAAACTGACGATTACGGGTGCACACGTAATGGTGAATTTACAGGTACACTTGAATTCTGGTGGGTCCTGTTATATAAATTAATGTCAAAGTATAACACTTGAGGAACTAATAGATACAAGTACAAACCCCAATACCCAACATATAATCAATGATAAAATATTCACTGTTTTCGCACTGGGTGAAATCACGTGACACATGCAGAGCTACCAAGGATGACATTGTAGTAACTATCCCTTTTCTTCTTCTCTTTCCTTTCATTCTGTTACTCCATTGGATTTATGATGATGCAATTACTTGACTCAGAAGATCATCAAATGTTCTTTCTCAAACTCAACTAGTCTCGTGCTGAAAGTACGGTACTTCACCTAAGATATGCGCGTACTTTAGCAGTATTATTCATTCTTTTTCGTGATGTCCAAAGATTTGATGTCCAAAGATTTCTTCCTACCTATTACAGAATCCATTTCAACTTTGTCGGTATCGTAAGAGGCTCTCTAACATAAACTTTACAACCGAGAACGGATTGGAGTAATGGATTGTCGAGAAGCACGTCATGTGATCCTTGACATAGAAGACTATGTCTTGTCACTTCTTTCCTCCTTATTAGTTCGCACTTCATAGGACAACCTGGAGTTTAAAAATTCCTTTATCAACTTCTTAAAACCTTTGATAAATGGTTTCTCTATACCTATTTGATGTTATAGAACCACTTAATCCAAAGTTTTATTCTTATTATCAGCTCCGATAGTGATTAACAATCACCTTTCATTGTATCAGGTGCTTGTGAAATCTTTCATCATCAACGAACCGTTAGTTACCTACTAACAATCTTTACCTACAGCATAAGTTAAATTATTTCGACCATGCTTTTAACCGACCCTGTGGTTGGTAAACTTCAGAGTGCTAGAATGAATAAGGAGATAAGACCTCGTTCTAAAATCCTAATACCATAGAAATAAAGGCTCAAGTGCTAGAGATATTCGCCGAGAAAACTAACCTTCGAGCTTTCCAAAAAAATTCAAATTACAACTTCTGCAAATTCCTGGTTTACACTCACCCTCTGCTCAAGACTTATTCTCTATAAAAATTCTTGGTCTTACGAGTGGCGCTACTCATGCTAAACCCATTATCATGACCTTTATCGTTGAAAATGCGCGATTGTCGATGTGGACAACTTGAAACCTTGTAAGTCATCTCTACCCCGAGAGCTCTACTATTTGGGTGATAAATTCGTGAGATGAGAGTGAAGATCACAAAGCTAGATTACAATCTCGAAGCTATATTATAAGTTATTGGAGCGGTAGTTAGCTTCCTTTTACTAGCGAACACCTTAATAAGGTTCTAAACTTGTTCAAGTCAATGTTGTCGATGATAATGAAGAATTCATGGGGGAAGACTCATGGTTGAGTTTAAAGGAAGGTATTGCTCCAAAGGAGGTACTTAAAAGCATAGAAGATCAGCTACAAGAAATCTCATGTGATTAAATTACTTGAGGTCCAACTACAACGAAATAATAAACATGCAGTGGATAGAAGACAAAGAAGACTTGCACGGCAAGCACCGGTCGTAAGCGTTAATTACTTCCCATCTTAAATTTTTAAAATTTTTTCTAAAGTAATTCTCCAATGCCATACCCTAGAAAACTCGGTACCTTAGAAACTCGAGCTAAAAATCTTACTTCCATATCTCGTTGGGATAATCGATATGCTTATAAGGAGTTGAGATCTAAATGGAGTTACTTTCTTCACGAATAGACCCTCTACAGGGCACGGTTACCTCGAAGAATATGGAGCGAGATAGAGGTCATCTAGAAGGCTGGCCTTAATTGGGAAGCACTATAAAGGAATTAGTGGGAACGCTTTGTCACACCCTCAATTTCCACGAACGGGGTTTTACCGTTAGGCGTGTGACATACCAGGATCTCAGACACAGTCATATCGAACAACACTATATGAATTTTTGAAATAAACATTGACTTCATTCAAAAGAACATAAACAAAGCGTACAATAGTGCGGAAGCGTGTACAAAAGTTGTAAATCCATTACAGTACTGTTACAATTGCCATGTTTAAACAAAATGTTCAATGCTGAAAATAAACTAGATGAATGCATGTCCTGAGTGCG
>BJCO01371467.1:0-15746 GCA_018326465.1 Flaveria floridana | reverse complement strand
TTATATATATATATATATATATATATATATATATATATATATATATGAATAACACTAGAAAACTTGCTTGAATGCTTGGTCACCAATCTGCGATAAAGGCGGTCGTAACTATAAGCGTGTATGTCCGTCGTGGCAGAGTTAACAAGTACCAACCACACATGCTCAAAAGCACCCCACTCTTCATTTAAAAAACTGGCCTTGCAATGTTTAACAATATTCTCCGAAATATGCCATCTGCAAAGTAATCGAACAGCATTCGGAAAAACTTCTTCTGACGCTTTCATCAGAGCGAGGTCTCGGTCGGTTAGTATAACACGAGGCTCCATGCACTTTTCCTCCAACGTTTCTTTGAGTTTCTCTAACACCCATCTGAAGTTGACTTCACGCTCATAATCAATGAATGTGTGAACAACAGAAAAAGATTTCAGGGTGGACGTCACACCAACCATTTAAACAAACAACATTTTATACAAGTTAGTTTTGTATGTATCTATCATCAACACATGTGGATAGGCACGCCATAATGTGTGAGATGTGGGATGTATAAAAAAAACCCCGTCGACGGTATTTGTCGGTTCATATATGTGAGGAGTGTAAATATATTGATGTTGTAGTATAGAAAAAAAACTACATTGGGGTTTCACCAATTCTGGTGGACTTTTTAATTTTTATCCGAGCATTATATATGGTTCGTAAGCAGACACATTATTGGGATTTTGTTCCCTCAGCGTGCCTAGAATGTTTCGAGGGTCAATATTTTGCTCGGTCAGCTTCTTTACAGTAGAAAGATCATTTTCAGTGAGCCTCATTGCATATGCATGTCCTTCCAGGTGTTCAGCAGGTTCATGGTTATGAGTATCGTCCACAACAACTACAATCCACTCATTTCTCTTCATCTCGTACTTACTCTGCAATTCAAATTGAGAGTTTGTTATTTTGGTGCCACTTTTTCTAATAGTGGGTGCTCCCTTATATACACCACTCCGATCACATTTCAACCACATTTTAACAACCACACCATTTGAGTTTCTTTTTGAACGTTTGGTAACAATAACAAACCCATTTTCTCACCCTAAGTTAGTTGCCCACTCAACTAATTATTCACGAGATGAGAAAACCTAAAAATTTTAATATTTTTAATTAGTTATTAGTAAATGAAATTAAAATTAAATATGATATATCTTATAACCTGATTCGTGTCGTATAAACCTCTTTTACCGGAACTAGAACCGTCATTATCACCGCTGCTATCGCCACCGTTATCACCCTCGTCATCGCCGCCGTCATCCCTGCCGTCATCCGGACCGTAATTGGACGCGAACTGTCCTAAATAGTTTGAAGCACCCTTACCGTAATAACTGTAATCCTCGTCAGGGTAATAGTTACATTCCGACCCGAATAAATAGTTGCTATCCCAGATCGAAATCATAACGTTAAATATTTCAAATTTATCGTAAAAATAATTTTATGAAATGAATTTATAAACTAACATTTATATAGTATTTCATATGGAAATTGTATCCTGTCATATAATTAACACGGATATCGAGAAATATTATGTCATATCAAATAATGTAATAAATACAAAATTATACGAAAAACGAGGAATAATATATCTCGTCAAATTATTAACGGTGAAATAAAACCCGTGAAGGAGTTCACGGGCCGTGAGGAAAGTAAATAACGGGCCTGTGACTAGGCTAACGGACCGTTACATCTATTGATCGTAACCTCTTTCACAGGCCGTTAAAATTTTGAATGATTTATTTGATTAGCCTACAGTGTTTACGGCCCGTGAAGGCCCTTACGTGCCGTAAGCAGGGCGTCCAGATATCCTTCTGGGCGTCTCTTTAGTAGGCCCCATAAAGAAAATATATATAAATGAAACATTATTTTGTCCCACTGCCACCACTTGCCACCGTCACTACCGACCACCACATATTCTATATTAACCCCAATTAGCCACCACCATCAACCAATATCCCTAAGCCTCCGTTGATTTTTAAGAGTGTCACCAGTGAGATCCCACAACCAATGTACCTCCATCGAAACAATTTCACTATGATATTAGCCAACACCACCATGGATCTCTACCATATGTTTTTGTGTACCAACACCCTCGTTTGGTTAGCAGAACATTACTTATTAAAATCTCTTAAGGAATTGAAAAATGGGATTGGAATTAATTCCAATGAAAAATTTCATTGTGTTTGGTTTGTACATTTGTGGAGTTGTAATAAATATAGAAAACCCTTTTTATTTCACACCACTGGCCACTACACTTGACAGCATCAGCATTGATATCGCAACTCACACCATTGAGATCACTCCATGCTTTATGAAAATTGCATCGTCGATTTTAGCATCAATATTAATTTTTGTTGTTCGAGGTTTGATTTTCTATGATATCTTGTTCAAAAGTACAGATATGATGAAAATCAATTTTTATTGTTCAAAAGTTTGATTTATAAATTTGAAAAAACATTAATGGATGATAATGTGTGCGAGGATATTTTAGTAAAGATTAAGTAATTTAATGAAATTCAAAGATTCCAACCATTAAATGAAGTAAATTAGCATTCCATTAAATGATGGAAAATATTTGAATTCCAGTTACATTTTGCCAACCAAACACAATTTTCATTGGAAAAACAATCTAATTTTAATTCAATTCTAAAGAATTTCGCGAACCAAACAGTGATACTTTCAATATGTTATGATAGGAGACTCGATCAAATTATCATGTTTTGCATGAGATATGATAATAATCTCTATATTATATTAAATTTGATCAAGTTCTTACGTTTGATCAAGTTCTTACATTTGATCATGATATGTTAAGTGATTAACACAAGAGAAGATATCAAAACATGAATCACTCGATTGTATTATTCATGAACAAGATTACAGAGCGTTTTGAATGTGAAGACTATCCAATGAATTAAATAACTCTCCTTCCTAATCTCTACTTATTAACAACTAAACAAAGTAAATCTTTCCAAATATACAACTTAAGCCCGTGCAACTTTACTAACTATCAATTAGCTCCCAAGACTTATTACTTTGACTCTTAATAGGATAATATATTTGACTTTTACATGTAACAATCTCCACCTTAAAATCAAATCAACCCAAACAATGTTTCAGCCAATACCAAGTGACTTCAAGTAGAAATCAAGCTTAGAACTTAGAAGAGACTTTGTGAACATATCAGCAGGGTTCTTACTAGTATCTAGCTTTTCAACTCTAACTTCCTTTAAGTTGATCACATCCCTTATAAAGTGCAACTTTACATTAACGTGTTTAGTTCTCATATGAAAAACACTATTCTTGGATAACTGAATTGCTCCTTGATTATCAGAATACATCATTGAGTCACATGACACTAATCCCAGGTCAACTACAAACACATTAAGCCATAAAGCTTCTTTAACAGCTTCAGTCAATACCACATACTCAGCTTTAGTAGAAGACAAGATAACAATGGGCTGCAACTGCGATTTCCAACTAACTATATTACCTAGAACTTGAAAAGCATAGCCAGTTATAAATCTACCTTGATCTAAGTCCTTGGCATAATCAACATCAACAAAACTAGTTACCATAATGTTACCAACACAAGTGTCATCTCTGCATACTAGCCCAACATGTCTAGTACCACTCAAGTACCTCAGGATCCACTTACAGCTTCCCAATGATTCTTCCTTGGATTAGGAATGAACCTGCTAACAACACAGACAACATATCTAATATATGGTCTTGTACAAACCATTAGATATATGAGGCTACCTACCATAGTTGCATAAGGCACTTTATCCATATATGACAGCTCTTCCTTAGTTTTAGGAAAATCCATGTTGTTAACTTAAAATGAGTTGCAATAGGAGTTTTCATAGTTTTACTTCCCAACATAGAGCACTTGTTTAACACCACATCCACATATGAACTTTGAGATAAACTTTTGACTTCTGTCCCTTAAAATTTCCATTCTCAGAATCTTTCTAGCCTTACCCAACTCCTTCATATCAAATTCAAGCATTAATAGCCCCTTAATGTCTTTAATCTATTACACATCTTTACATGCAACCAGCATGTCATCAACATACAACAACAGACATACATAACAACCTCTACTATACTCCTTGTAGTAAACACAGCTATCATAAGAACTCCATATGAACCCATTAGTCACTGTATACTCATCTAATCTCTTATACCACTGCCTAGGGGACTGTTTTAAACCATACATGGATCTTTTTAATAAGCAAACCTTATACTCCTGACCTTTTCTCACAAACCCCTTAGGCTGCTCCATATAAATCTTCTCTTCAAGATTACCATGCAAAAATATTGTTTTAACATCTAACCACTCTAGTTCCATACACTCTAGTTCCATATCTAAACTAGCAGTTAAAGAGAGCATTACTCTTATAGAAGAGTGTTTAACAACTGGAGAAAAGATCTTATTGTGATCCACACAAGCTTGCTGAGTAAACCCTTTGGCCACTAATCTAGCCTTAGACCTTGGTGTTTCAAAGCCAACCTCTCCTTCCTTTACCTTATACAACCGCTTGCAAGCCATAATCTTCTGATTAATAGGATCTACAAGCTCCCAAGTATTATTCTTATGTAATGAATCCATTTCTTATCTCATGGCCAACATCCAACTCTCATCGTCTTTAGAGTTTAGAGGAGCTTCATAACTCAAAGGTTTATAACTATTCTCCTACTCAACTGCTAAAAAAACAATGGATGATATATCATCACTGTCTCTATACCTCAATGGTTTCACAATCTGCCTTCTTGGCCTATCTCTAGCCAGACTATAACCTTCAGACTCAAGTTTAGAGTCAATATTTGAAAGACCAGACTCCATATCAATTGACCCATTCTCCACCTCAATTAGATCATCAAGCCCCCTTATAGAATCACTACTCATTTTTCATCCCTTATTAGCTGAAATATCTTTATAGAAAACATCTTTTTGAAACATAACATTTATATAACATTTCTGCTAACAAATACTTTAGGCTTTCCATCACATAGCTTCTATAATCTGTATCCCTTCGCTCCTTTAGTGTACCCTAGGAATATACACTTAGTAGCTCTAGGATCTAATTTCCCGCATCTACATGGGCATAAGCTAATGACCTAAAGATCCTTAAACTACCATAGTCTTGCTTGATTCCAGTCCATACCTCCTTAGGTACTTTTATTCCTAATGCTGAAGAGGGAGGCTTGTTGACTATGTATGCAATGGTTGACACTGCCTCAGCCTAAAATTCCTTTGAAAGACTAGAGCTTGATAGCATACATATAACTTTTTCAAGTAGTGTTCTATTCATCCGCTCTGCAAGCCCATTTTGCTGTCGAGTGCCAGCCACAGTTAAGTGTATAGCTATGCGATGTTTCTTACAAAAATGATAAAACTTAAGATTACAGAATTCTAGACCATTATCAGCCTGTAATTTCTTCACCCTCTTTTCAGTTTGAGTTTCAACTAGTACTTTCCACTCCTGGAACTTGTTGAATGCATCACCCTTATGCTTTATCATATACACCCATACCCTTCTTGAGAAGTCATCAATCAAAGATAGAAAGTACCTGACCCCACGTAGGCCCTATAGATCAGCATGCAGATAATCCAAGATCCCTTTGGTTATATGCTTGCCTTTACTAAACCGCACTATCTTATGCTTCCCCATTGCATAGTCTTCACAGAACTTAATATGACAATCACTGATATCACCAATAACTTGTTGCTTTTTTAATTCATTAAGTCCTTGATTGTTGATATGAGCTAACCTCTTATGCCCCAACATAGTTAGATCATCTGATTTCTCAAAGAGTAGGGAGACTTTCTCTATGCTTACCTCACCTTCTAATATAAACATATCATTATCCTTTCTTGTACCATCTAACACTATAAGAGATCATTTTATCACTTTGGCCTTGCCACCCTTCAAACTCATATGATACCCTTGTTTTTCAAACAAGCCTAAGGACAATAAGTTTCTTTTTAGACTAGGTATGTACCTTACATCATATAGGTCTATATTGATTCCACTCTTCATTCTGAAAAATAACAATACCAATTCCAAGGACCTCACATGGCCTATTTTCTCCTAGCTTTACTATGCAAATATTAACTTCTTTAAAGAATTTGAAGTAACTCTTAACAAGAGTCATATGAAACGAACAACTAAAGTCCATTACCCAATTACCTTCCTTATTAGATCTTAACACACATAAGACATTAGCATTATCATATCCATCAGAGGTATCATCTTGTACTACATGACTGGTATGATTCTTTATCCTACATACTCTCCACTCTTCTTCCTCCATTCAGGGCAATCTCTTAGGTGCTTCTCAGACTGGCATACAAAGCACCTTCTTTTGAATTTTAAGTTGGACCTTGACACATTCTTAGGTCTATGATTCTTCTGTTCAGACCTGCCTCTTACAAATAGCCCCTCTCCACCTTTTTACTTAGGATCTGACTGTTTTTAGTTCCTTTGAATTGAGAGCAGCTAACATATCTTCCATTGTGAGGGTCTCTCTCCCATACATAAAGGTATCCATGAAATGTTCATAGGTCTCAAGAAAAAGCGGCTAAGAAGACGATGACCTGATCTTCTTCATCGAGCTTTATCTCAATATTTTCAAGATCCAATATCAGCTTGCTAGATTCATAGGTGTGATCTTCAATTGATTTTCCCGTTGCTATCTGAAAGGTGTATAACCTTTTCTTCAAATATAACCTATTTTCCAGTGATTTGGTCATGTAAAGCATTTCAAGTTTTGAACAAATTACTGCAACAATGGTATCCTTGGTGACTTCACATAGAACTCTATCCCCAAGGCTTAACACAATCTCACTATTAGCCGTTTCCATGATTTCTTTCTTCTTTTCTGCAGTCAAATGCGCAGGAAGATGATCTTCCCCTCTGAGTGCATCAACTACACAGTTGTGCACCACTATTGCTCGCATTTTCACCCTCCACAAACCGAAATCATTTTTTCCATCGAATTTCTCCAATTCGAATTTCGTTGACACCATATTGTTCATGCAATCGACCTATCACCGAGTATTGATCTTGATTTTCTGATCTCCTTGGGAGATCCCCTTCTCTTACAATTGAGCACTTTCTCTCTTTGGCTCTGATACCAATTGTTAAGCGATTAACATAAGAGGAGACATCAAAACAAGAATCACTCGATTGTATTATTTATGAACAAGATTATAGAGTGTTTTGAATGTGAAGACTATTCAATGAATTAACTAACTCTCCCTCCTAATCTTTGCTTATTAATGACTAAACAAAGTAAATCTTTTCAAATATACAAGTTAAGCCCCTGCAATTTTACTAACTATCAATTAGCTTTCAAGACTTATTACTTTGACTTTTAATAGGATAATATATTTGACTTTTACATGTAACATGATATATGATCAATTTTATATACATAATAACATCTACAAAATACTTAAAATTCAATACAATAAGACTCTTTACATACTAACCCCACCTTGGCTTTGTATTTATTGAAAAATAAACTAGATACCATAACACAACTCTAATCTCCTTTGTTGAATTTAGGGTCTGTCATAGTGTAAACTTAGAGGGTTAAAAGTGCTCATGCGAATAAGGTTTAGGATTCGGTAGATAGAATTCAATAGTTAGAGTTCATCGATAGCTGAATTTGATAGTCAGATTTTCGGTAGTCAGACTTGTTTAAAAGGGAGGTTTTGAGTGCGTAATTAGTTAGTTCGTTCAATTTCATTCTTTGTACTTTATAATTCATTTCTTTCTTGTAATCGTTTTCAATCGATTAATAAAGTTCTTGATTCTTGGTGTTCAAATTGGCTATGTAACTCAACACCCTTTAATCAATTAAACCAACTTGTTAAATTTGAATTATTGGGTTGGCCCTATTCACCGACTTGTGAAGACCATATTGGAAATTAGCCAACAATCACCCCTTTAAGTTCTAACTTCGGAGTGGAAAGTAGGAGGTATTCCTATTCTAAGTAACTTTTGCATTTCACCAAACTTGATCCTTTTGAGTGTCTTAGTTAAAATGCCTGTTCTTTGTTCCTTGACATTAATATGTTCCACTGTTATTTTATTCCTTTTTGACACCTTCTCGTATGTAATGAAACTGAGACTTTATATATTTACTCCGGCTATGAAACACCAGACTCTTGGCCAAAGCTATTACCGATGTGTTATGAATATTTAACACAACCTCTCCTAGTTTTGATTTGGTTAATTCTCCCAATAAATTACGTAACCATATGTCTTGATATGAAGCCTAGCTTGCCGCCATGCACTCTGCTTCACATGATGAGAGTGCTATTGTACCTTGTTTTTAGGAGCACCAAGTAATTATTAGGGAATTACCTAAGTAAAACACATGATCTGTAGTACTTCTCCTGTCATCATTATCGATATTATGGTTGTTGTCGCTATATCCCATCAATCACTGTGATCCTCCCCGGGTATACTTTCTTCCGTAGCTACTCTTGCCTTTTCAATTCAGCTATAGCGGTGAAATATTGTTGTAATACAGTGACCTATATCAGCGATGGTTTATTGAAAAGAAAATGTCTTTTCAATGAAGAATCTATTATATTTATCCATATCGTGTTCGATAGAGCCGATGCATTCTTGATGGGGGTTGAAGTTGTGTGATATAGTACCTTTAAAAATCAGTTGATATAGTAGCATTATTTATTTTATTTTTATTTTTACAATGTAAACTTATATACCCACTAATTCTATATTACTTGTTTACAATAAGACTTGAACCCTCACTAGTTAAACGAGACAGCACAACAACTCGGTAATATTTGTCTAAATGTCCTTTGGTGGTCGTAGCTTTATCTACTACCAAATCTGAGTATATCACATCAATAGTTGTTGCTTTTAAGCAATACAGATTAGAAAATTGTTGCAATATATGGGAGAGGAGCAAATAGAAGATATGAAAGGGACACAAACATCAACAATTTTTACAAGTACAAGTCTTGCTTTACATGGTTACTGAAAAGACATTATTATCAAATTACATTACATTAGAAGCTTGGGCAAAGGACACACGCCATTAATATGCCATACAAAAGGATCAGTTTGATATGATATTTTCACCAAGGCATTGGGTGTGAAACTATATAATTTGCTATCTACGTGCATGGTTGATCAGTCAATTTTGTCTCATATTTTTTTTGTTATAGATCAGTTGTTTAATATTATATAATGCTGTATAAGCATATGGTGATCGAGTTATGAATAATCAATCAATGTCAGTCACATTGTTTTGAACCAACAAATTCACAATCTGAGAGTGGTCCTTAAGGCTACAGACTTAATTTAGACTCTTTTAACGAGCTCTATGTTATGTTTGTAGCTCGAGTTCATATTTGAGAAGAAGAGAAAAAACTCTGATGGGTCGTCATACAAGTTGATGACGTTCTAACACTACACAACCCATTTTTGGTAAACATTGTTTGTAGCATGGCTAATTATGCATAGCATGTGAGTTCCTCAAATAATTATGTATTAAGTACTCCGATGTCTTAAACTAATTAATCGCATTAATTGGTTTATATATATTTGAAACTAAAACTAGCTAGACAAGGCAACCATAAAACCAAACACGTTAGTTAGCCTTTTAGGCCTTGCTATCTTCTCGGGCTGCTAGTCGTTCTAGTGCGAAGACACCCACAAGTTGCCCAAAATTTATTTTAGACAACAATTAATCAAGAATGACATACACCAAACTTAGAGTTGAGAATTCGATGTTTACAAAATTGAACTTTAAACCCCTATTTATACATATTGTTTCCTTCTAGGGTTGCATCGATTCTACTTACTGATTCTAAACATACATATGTGGACACTTGTATTTTGTTGGTCACCAAGCTTATTTCTTGCCACTCCTATGCTTTACATATACAATAAATACATACTAAAACATGTTTCTAGTAGTTACACTATGACATCTAAACTTTAATATTAGACAATGAATGGTATTAACTCCACATACACCCTCGTAATCATGATCATTGCTTTGTAGTAGATCTTGAACTTCGAGCATTTGCCTCATATAATAAAATCGAGTCTTGGAAGTGCCTTTGTCAATATATATGCCCTTTGTAATTCACCACCGATATGTTCCGCGTTGATATGTTCCGCGTTGATATGTTCCGCGTTGATATGTTCATATTCCATATATGCATTCTCTTATAAAATGGTAGCATGTGTTGATGAGCTTACTCCATCCATCTAACACTAGATTCTTCATGGTGTCCCAATTCTTACAGAACCAACACATGAAAACCCTGAACATCACATGTATGATCTTCTTTTTGTTCTAAACTTGTATCAAAGCTATTATTGGCTCTGATACCAGTATGGGCTCAATCGCATCATCAAGATTTAACTTTGATAGATTAGAATGTATTCAACTAAGCGTTCAAACCACATGTTTAGATACATTGAAACAACATGACGCTTTGATCTAATCATTGGTTGTTTGATAACTGCAAATATCGTTAGCAATAACTCTTTAACTACTTTCTAGTTAGTAGTTATCATGTGTTTAGTTAATAACCACACTTATCTGAATGACCTTCGAGTACTACACACTTCGACACATGTTAATATAAATTTTTTAATGTCTTAGACCCAAATAACGTGACACATGATAATAAAACTTAAACATAACGGCCCGGCCCATTATCGTTATTGAAATTAGAACCGGCGGGCTACACACGTTACATTGCTTTGCAAGCACAAGAGCTAATCACTTCTTTTCTAGCATTCATTTGCACCTTTGGCTTGTTGTTTTTGCATCGCTACCATAATACAAGTGAATTTCCTACCCGAACCCAAATCATTCTTAAGAATTTAAAGAGAAAATGAGTTCGATCACGCATGCTCAGTTTTCGTCTACAAACAACTAACACATTTTAACAAACTGGATAAAAATGGACATGATGTTATTTTGCTCATTATCATCCTCACAATCCTCCTCATTATCATGCTAAGTATTAGGGGGGTTTATGGTATCCAATGCCAAGTTCAAAGGAAAATAGACCCATAATGAATATAACTATGTGTTAAACAGAAATGAGAACACATTAGAAAAGAATTCAAATTTAATCTTGTCAACATTGTTGCTCTTCCGTAGAGGATCTTCAATTGTTGACGAGAATAAATTCGAAGTCACATTTGATAATAAAAAGAAGTTAACTATTTGGAGAATCTGCCTCTCGTTATAGAGGGAGATTCTCCGTTTGTTCATCAGAGGTTAACCCATTGAATTTATTCCCAATGGAGTCAACTAACTATAGGAACGCCATTGGCGTATTCAAGGATCAAACCAGCATAACCCTAGCCAAAGTTGCCTCCTTTTCTAATCTTCGAGTCGCGATTGTTAAGGCCACCGGTCACAAAGCATGCCCTATGAAGGAGCATCACATCCAAGAAATCATAACCCTCACGTCACATTCGCGTTATCATGCAGCCTCTTGTGTTGCAACCATCTCTCAACGCCTAAACAAGACCAAAGATTGGGTTGTGGCAATAAAAGCACTCATCTTGATTCAACATCTTATGCAAGAAAGTAGCCCTGTGTTTTTACAAGAGCTTTTCTTTACAACAGATTGTAATGGCACCCACATATTAGACATGTCAAACTTTCAAGATGCCTCTTGGGCTAACTCAAGGAATTTTTCGGCTTTCGTGCGAGGGTATGCTTTGTATCTCCGCGAGCAACTTGATTCTCGTGTCCACGAAAGCGAAGGAAGGTATGGCATGTTTAGGTATACCGAGGATGAGGATGAACATCTAAGCACTGGAGCCATTGTTCTTAGAACAACTCCGGTCCTTGAAGTACCGGACAAGAAAACTTTTGCACGAGTTCAACGTTTAATAAAACAACTTGATTCCTTTCTTGCTTGCCATCCTACAGGTAACATCAACCCTATGATAGAGGTGGCAAAAACAATGGGTTAGTTAACGTGTCAAAACTCTTTTTAAAGGCTAAAATCGTTCAAGATGGGTCGGGCCAGAAACACAATTCAATATACGTCGGTTTCTTAAAAGTTTTTATAAAAAACACTTCAATCCTTTAGCTTAATCCATATATACACATTTAGTTATGTAGTGTCAAAGTATTCTTTTATTTTTCATGTACTTTATTATATAAGCACCTTAAATGATGCTTTTAATCTTCTTTGCTAATGATGATTCAGGTGCTGCAAAGGATAACAGGCTCATTGCACAAGCTTTACATCCACTTGTAAAACAAAGCATCCAGCTTTACTATGACATAACAGAGATCGTGGTGATATTGCTAGATCGCTTTGAAGAACTCGATGTAGTAGACTCTTTGAAGGCTTTTGAGATATTCTGTCAAGTGAAACAGCAGTATGAAGAACTTGAAATCTTTTACTATTGGTGCAATGATGATGCCAACATTGCTAGGACTTCTGATTATCTGGTCATAAACAAGATTTCACAAACAAAACTAAATGAAATGGATGAGTTTATCTTACAAAAAACAGTTATAAAGCAGCAGGAGCTGATTCATGAACCAGTGCTTCAGCTAGAGCTTGAACCCGAGCCCGAGCCTGAGCCTGAGCCTGAGCCTGAGCCTGAGCCTGAACCAGAACCAAAATGTGAACCAGAACCACAGACTGCACCACATCTTATTACAGTTGAGCCATGTACAACAACCGAAGGATTTAGCGAAGAGAAGAAAGAGACAAAGGCTCAAGATATAGGTGATCTGTTATGTTTAGAATATGATGCTCCAATAACACATCAAAATTCAGACCAATTGGCTTTAGCATTATTTGGCAATGGTTTTGTGGCTGATACTTTAGAGAAAAGTGAAAGTCAAGCGTGGGACGCCTTCAATGAGTCTAGTGACTGGGAAACAACTCTTGTTCAAACCGCGAGCCAATTATCAAAACAACAACCATCTCTTCCTGGTGGATTTGATACACAACTTCTTGATGGGATGTACCAGCAAGGAGCAACACAAGTTGCTGCTAATTCGGGCATGATGACCGTCGGAAGTGCAAGTAGTGTTGCCAATGGTGGGACCTCACCAGGCGACGACCCTTTTGCCTCCTCATATGCAGTGCCACCGCCTTCATATGTGCAGTTGTCTGATATTGAGAAGAAGCATAGGTTACTAATTGAAGAGCAAATTATGTGGCAACAATATCAAGGACAAGTAGGAATGGATAATATGCATATGAAGCAGCCTGTATATACTATATAACATAGTTGGTTACATATACCAGTACTATATAACACATTAACTAGAGCCTTGGCTCTTAATTGAATTCAAAACAAAGAAAGTAGACAAAACACAAAAGTGTGTATAAGTGAATTGTAATAACCTCACAGCTTCATCATATTATTATATCTTCTTTTTTCTTCTATCTATTTTAATCTTAATTAATTTAGTAACTTTTGAGTAGAAATTTTGGTGAAATGACTTTCCCCCAAAATAGAAAAATGATTTTTTTTCCTAACATTGGAAAACAAAGTTATATGTGTTGGTCAGGCCCCTCACAAACACTCACTCAAAACACACACAAACTCACGTAAGTATGTATATATGAAAGTATATTTGCAGAAGATAAAAGAAAGATGAAAGGCTATTGCTTGAAATACTTTATTCAATAAACTAGGTGGCTATAAATAGCCTTACATAAAGCAACGTGGAACATGAAAGTAGGAATAGAATACTACTTACTAAGTCTATCTAAAGAACCGGTACAATCCTAGTGACCCACTACTTCCACCAACGTACACTTCCATAAAATCCGGTCAAAGTAGACTACCAATTCTCAACTAATAAACTATTAAATAAAACATAACAAATAAATCATAAATGCTTTAGTCTTCATGCACTTCACGTTAAAACTTAATGAACAAAACCAATTAAACCAACAATCACCTCCTTAATTGGTTTGTCCATACCATCCACTCACAACAAATCCGGTTCCTCATCAATCAAATTTGCTTCTTCATCTTTCAACTTTGGACATTTGTTATAGTGACCATAGTCTCCACACTTGTAACATTTCATGTGGCTTTTATCCCGGACCCGCTCGTTACCATCTCGACCCCTTACGGACCCACGACCTCTTTCCCGGCCACGCCCAAAGTCATCTCGGTTCAAGCTTCCACCGCCACAATGCTTACGCCCGTGCGTTTTTTCATGACTAGTCAACAACAAACTACCTTGAGTTTCCTCCGGTTTTTCCATTCCTTTCAAACGCTCCTCATATGCTTTCAATCTACCAACCGCTTCATCAAGTAGCATTGATTTCAAGTCAAAGCATTGCTCAATTGACGTCACAATCTGAAGGAACGATTTGGGCATCGAACCAAGCAACCCTTTTACCAAGTCGACTTCATCAAGTTCATGTCCAAGACTCCTTATCTTGGATGCTAAATCAGTCAACTTTGCCACGAAACCATCAACCGCTTCACCCTCTTTCATTTGCAAGTTTTAAAGCTCCTTCTTCAAGGTTGCAACCCGAGCCATTCTCACCCGATCGACTCCCAAATAACGCATTTTCAGCCCGTCCCAAACCTTTTTCGGGTTTGTATAAGCCGCCATTTGCAACATCATTTCCTCGGCTATGGCTTGGAACAAAAAGGCAAGAGCTTGTTTTGCCTTTTTCGGATCCGGTTCTTCACCTAAAACACATGGTTTGACAGCCTCCAATACACCATTCACATCCATAATAGCTTTGACCTTCATAGCCCATACTGGGTAATTTGTTGCAGTCAAAACTGGGACTTGGTATGACATCGAACCACCTTCTTTAAACGGTACCATCGCCATTTCTTCACAACTTCAACTCTTTTCACAATCCAACCTTTTCCAAGAGCTAATAACACCGAACAAGAAAACAAGATGCAGACTTTAACGTTTTCTTTCACCCGCTAAACAAACAAAATCCAAAGCCACCTGCTTTGACGGATCTTTTCACATTCATTTTTCACGCACCTTCGTCGGTTAGACTCTTATCACGAAACAAGCTGAGCAAGAGTAGAGGCTGCTGCTTCTGTAACTCTTCAACTTCTGATCATAGCCCCTTCAAAACGAACGAAGCTCTGATACCAAATGTTAGTTCAGGCCCCTCACAAACACTCAATCAAAACACACACAAACTCATGTAAGTATGTATATATGAAAGTATATTTGAAGAAGATAAAAGAAAGATGAAAGACTATTGCTTGAACTACTTTATTCAATAAACTAGGTGGATATAAATAGCCTTACATAAAGCAACGTGGAACATGAAAGTAGGAATAGAATACTACTTACTAAGTCTATCTAAAGAACCGGTACAATCCTAGTGTTGGACCCTATATGCCCAAGACACCACATACAATAATACTACCAATAATATATGATCCCAATAGGTCACACACCAAGCAAATAATCCAATTAACGTTTAAACTAGATTTTAACGTTTACCACCCGGTATCGTATTCACACAATTATCATTAAGTAAAATGATGGTTTATGAATCATAACTCATCGTATTATATTTTATAAAGTTGTATAAAATATAAATGATGGGTATCTATAAATATTCATTTATTTATATGATTTATTGCAAGTATAAAATGAGATATAATACTAGTCTTGCATCCACTCATGTATATAACATTTAAATATTAGATGTTTAAATGTGTATG
>BJCO01371456.1:0-12500 GCA_018326465.1 Flaveria floridana | reverse complement strand
AAGAACCTCCTAAAACCTTTCAATACATTCATGAATTCATTAACAATATACCAATTCAAGCTCATATCAACATCTAGCCATGATCAACAACATCTAATCATCATGATTCATCAATCTTCATGAACAAAAGTTTCTACTTTTGGTAATCTATGAACTACAACATTCATTCTTAGGTTTCTAGCATTCATATCATCAATTAACATCCATATATCATCACAAACCCATTAACAACATCAATTCATCATGTAGTCACCATATTCATGCAAATAAAGTTACTATTATTAGTAACCTATGAACAACACATCAAAATCATAGCTTTCTTGCATAATCGACGTAAACTAGCATCAATCTAACCTAACTAAGATCATAATATCATCAAACAACATTAATTTCATCAATCTTGAAAGTTCCCTAAATAAAAAGTTTCTACTTTTGACCTAATATGATCTAGACATCAAAATCCACATCAGTACTCGCAATTAACACCCAATCTAGCATCAATTCAACAATACTAACATGGAATCATCATCAATTTCAGATTATCTTCAAGAATTTCGAATTAGGGTTCATCATGCATCAAGAACAATGAAAATAATGAAAATCTAACCTTTAATGGCGTAGAAATCAAGGTTTGATGCTTGCTACATGTTGGAATCCCTTGGAACTAATCAAAATCAATTGTATATGTGTGTTCTTGATCAAAGTCGATTTTTGGTATGTGTATGATAGCTTGCGGCCGAAAATGGGGTTTGGGGGGGGGATTAGGGTTGTTAATTTTGATAATATTTGGTTTTAGCATAATTACAAAATAAACCCCATTGTTTATATTTTATAAAAACTAATCTTTTAGCATTTTTTAAATAGCCTTAACTACAAAATACCAGCATTATTAATCACTAATAATAATCATATATATTATTTGCCCTAGTCACAAAATACACGAGTTAAATATAACACGTGAACACGTTACGCGATAAAATTCACAATTAATACTTAAATCGCGTAAACACATAAGCATAATACAATAATCACATTATTGATTACATTATTATTAGTTTATCATTATTAATTACTTTTAAGTCACCAACGTTCAATGACAACTAGTGTGTGCTCACGACACGTGTATGCAAGGCCTAACGGAACTAACGAAGTTTGGTAACAGAAAATTACCTGATGTCACATTATCCCCATGTTGAATGAATTTTCATCTCGAAAATTGCGTTACATGGTGAGTGTTCCATCACTGCTCTACTGTATTGGCATAAAGTAATCGAGTGAGTTTTCGGTGAGTTGTCACATCATCCCCATATTGAAAGAAATTTCATCCCGAAATTTAATCAATACCTTCATCTGGTGGCATCGTCTTTTTGAATAGTTGAGGATACTTAAGCTTCATCTGGTCCTCACATTCCCATGTGAATTCCGGTCCACGTCTCGAGTTCTAACGAACTTTGACTATGGGTATCTTGCTTTGCTTAAGTGTCTTCACCTCACGATCCATCACCTCGACTGGTTCCTCAATGAAGCGTAACTGTTCATCTATTTGTACCTCTTCAAGCGGTACTATCATTGTTTCATCTAATAAGCACTTCTTCAGGTTTGAGACATGAAATATATCATGAATTCCACCAAGCGAATCAGGTAGGGCTAATCGATAGGCCACCAGACCTATTCTTTCCAATATCTCAAATGGTCCAACGTATCTCGGGTTTAGCTTTCCTCTTTTACCAAACCAGATCACGCCTTTTCATGGTGAGACTTTCAATAAGACTTTCTCTCCAACCTGAAACTCTAGAGGTTTTCTGTGACATCCGGTAATTTTCCGTTACCAAACTCCGTTAATTCCGTTAATTTTTGCATACACGTGTCGTAAGCACACACTAGTTGTCGTTTGATGTTGGTGACCTAATAATAATTAATAATGTTAAATTAATGATAATCTAGTAGATTAGATGATTATTGTGTTATGCTTAAGTGTTTACGCGATTTAAAAACTATTTGGGAATTTTATCGCGTAACGTGGAAACGCGTGTGTTAATTCGTGTGCCTTGTGTTTTTATAAAATAAAAACATATAAGTGTTACCATTAGTTATATGTTTATATTTTTAACTCAAAGACACCTTACAAGGAATTTAAAAGCTTAAATTTTATAAAATACAAAATGCAAGGGTTAAAAGGGTAAATGTGGTTAATTAAACTAAACAAAACAACAACCCTAGCCCCCACCCTCCCCATCGATCGCGACCAGCCCTCTTCTCTCCCTCTCCCTGCGATTTTCAGCCAAGAACAACCAATTAACTATGGTTTTGATCGATTACAAGTGCTAAAACGCGATTTGGATCTCCATTAACAAGTATACACGTGAATTAAAGGTTAGTTTTGATGTTTTGTGGGTTTTCTCATTAGTCCGAACCCTAATTCATGAATGGAGTCAAAATTGTCGATTGTTGTTGTTATTTGATGACGGTAACATGTTAGTTGGGTTGTATGTATGTTGTTTAACGTGGATTATGCATGAATGATACATTTATAATGAATGGATCATGAACTTTGAGTCTAGATGAGCCCTAATTCGAAATTTGTGATGATAATGTGAAATTGATGATTGTTAGGTGAATGTATGATGATTAGTAGGTTGTATGAATGCTAGGAAACATGGATCATGCAAGAAATTGTTGAATTGAGGGTTTCGTTCATAGGTTACTAATAATAGTAACTTTATTTTGCATGTAACGTTGAATTGGTAATGTGTTGATGTTATGGATGTGTTTATGATGTTGATTAGGTGCTAGATTGTTGATATCAATGCTAGAAAACTTAGAATGAATGTTGTTATTCATGTCTTGCCAAAAGTAGAAACTTTTTAGATATGAATTGATGAATTATGTTAGTTTGATGTTATTGATCATGTTTAGATGTTGCCATGAACTTGAAATGGTATATTATTGATGAATTATGTGTACATTCGGTGTTTAGTAGATTTTGGGATATACTTTCCTATAAGGGAAACTTTATTTAGGATGAACATTAGATATTGGGAATTGGACATGTTCATGACATTAGGATCATGCTAGAATGATTGTTGTGGATGTCTAACGTGATAGAACCTGTTAATTACGTTACATGGAATTTTTATTTGGTTATGTATGATTTTGCACTTTGATGATCATGTATGGTATTGAATGTTGATTAGTAACTAGGACATCATGGTTGGGACTGGAAATCGATCACCTTGATGTATGTTGTATGTAATGGACATGTTGAATGTGTTGTGGTTAGTATGGATGATTATTTGGTAAATTATCTATTTTGACCCGTATATGCTAATTCATGGTTATAGGTCATATAAGTAGGTTATGCATGATCTGACCTTTTTATATGATGCATTAGTTGTGTTATGGATACACTGAGCATGCTAGATAATAAGGACTTACCTAACTTGTATGATATTTACATAGTATGATGATCTAAGCAATACATTGGGAATGTAGAATCATATGTGACCCGTTAGAATGTTAACCATGAATAATATGTGATCATGTCTGTTTAAATGGTTTACAACACATAATGTCACCAACGGGTCAAACGGGTCAACTGGGTCAAACATGTCTATCCTTCTAAAACCTTGAGTCTTTGGTTGTAGTGCACTTAGGGTTTCACATATTCTCTATTTACACATACTCATATACTTACATGATCAAGGTAACCTCTAAGGGTTGACTGTCCACTTTTCCTTTCAAGTAAACTCTAAGTACTCAATACGCGTATCAGGTGAGTTCATGCCCCACTGTTGACTTAACCTCTTTTGGGGGAGATAGCATACTGGTAATTTTACAAACGCTTTATATATTTAAGATGTGTATGATGTTAATATAGTGTTGTTTACCATGATAAAGTCCTCACACTTTCGAATTGTTAATATTGAATAGCGGGGAAACTTGGGTAGTACTACTGGGTCTGACGAGCCCCACCTGTGTGACTCGAGGTCAATTGGGTGCAATTTGTCCTATGAACATTTGTCACGACCTGGTAAGTCGTGACAGGAGGCAAATATATCATAGTCAGCTTCAATTGCGAAATCACTATGTATTAATATCTATTGTTAAAAGACTAGCTATCTGTTACAGTACACATGCTTATATATATCACAATTGTTAAACTGTTATGTTTAAACACAAACTCTTGAACTCACCAACCATTGTGTTGACTTTTTAGTTTGCTATTCTCAGGTCGATAATCCCGCTGGCCGGTAGGAGCACAGCACGAGTCAGCATGCATTCTAAGGATTTAAACTACAAACACAATTACTCGTCTTTTAATTATGGTTTTCAATTATTTGGTTGGCACATGTTTTGCCATATGATACATTTACATACTTTGGGTTTGTCTTGTTTACAAAACACTTCCGCATGACTTTTAAAGTTTGAACTTTGGTTTGGTTTATTTTAAACATGGCATATAGAGTCGTTATGAGTAACTACTGACTGTGATCCTGGTTTGTTCACACGCCTCGCGGTAAAACTCCGCACGTGGATTTTGAGGGTGTGACAGTTTCCGTCGCTTATCAGCATAACTCTTCTATATGTCGCGTGCTGCAGCCATACGGTTCCTTATTTGTACAATCTTCTCAGTGGTCTCGTGCACCAATTCAGGACCCGTTAGCTGACTATCACAAATTTCATCCCAACAAATTGGTGATCTACATTTCCGTGCATACAAAGCTTCAAATGGTGTTGCCTTTATGCTGGTGTGATAACTATTGTTGTAAGAAAATTCCACCAATGGTAGGTGAAATTCCCAGTTTTTCCCGAAGTCAATCATATAATCACGTAGCATGTCCTCCAACATCTGTATGGTACGCTCACTTTGTCGGTTTACGGATGATAAGCAGTACTCATGTCCAATCGCGTACCCAACGATTTCTGCAATGACTGCCAGAAGTGCGATGTAAAGCGAGCATCACGTCGAAAACAATTGAGACTGGCAGTCCATGCCGAGAGGCTACTTCCTTCGAATAGATTCAAGTCAGCTTTTCCATCTTATCAGTTTCTTTGATTTCCAACAAATGAGCGGACTTCGTTAATCGGTCTACGATAACCCATACGTATCACAACCAGTATTAGTCCGGGGTAGTTTGGTAATGAAGTCCATTGAGATTTGTTCCTACTTCCACATAGGAATCTCAGGTTGTTGTAATAGTCCAGATGGTTTCTAATACTCCACTTTCACCTTCGAGCAGGTCAGATACTTGCTCACATACGTAGCTACATCCGCCTTCATGTTGGGCCACCAGTAGTGCACCTTCAGATCATGATACATTTTGTCAGAACCAGGATGTATAGAATACTTAGACTTCTGTGCCTCACTCATAACCAAGTCTCTAAGGTTTTCATAGACAGGCACCTAAAGTGTATCCATAAAATAACGAATCCCATCAGCTTTCACCTCAAGCTGTTTATCCATCCCACGTAACGACTCAGACCCAATGTTTTTTGTTTTGCTTCCTTAATTTGTTCAGGTAGTTGAGTGCTGATTGTAAGTTGTAAAGCTCGCACTTGTCTAGGCTTAGAGGTTTCTTTCCACCTTAGGGCATCGGCAACCACGTTTGCCTTCCCTGGATGATACTTGATAGCACAATCATAATCTTTCAGCTACTCCACCCAGCGCCGTTGCCTTATGTTCAATTCCTTTTGCTCAAAGATATGTTGAAGACTCTTGTGATCGGTGTAGATGGTGCATTTGGTACCGTACAAGTATTGTCTCCAGATCTTCAAAGCAAAAACCACTGCACCCAATTCCAAGTCATGGGTGGTATAGTTCTTCTCGTGAACCTTCAGTTGTCTCGAGGCGTAGGCTATCACCTTATCTCGCTGCATCAAGACACAACCCAGTCCCTGAATGGATGCGTCATAATACACCACGAAATCATCTGTTCCTTCCAGTAACGCCAGCATTGGTGCGCTGAAGAGCTTCTATTTTCAACAACTGGAAGGCTGATTCTTGACTTTCTCCCCATTTAAACGTAGTACCTTTATGTGTCAAGGCAGTAGGGGTTGCGTAATTTTGGAAAATCCCTCAATGAAGTGTCGATAGTATCCTGCCAATCCAAGAAATTGATGTATCTCACTAGGAGTTTTAGGAACCGTCCAATTCTTGATTGCTTCCACCTTTGCATGATCTACATGAATTCCCTTCTTATTCATAATGTGACCCAAAAACTACACCTCTCGTACCCAGAAGTCACATTTAGAGAATTTGGCATATAGTTGCTCCTTCTTCAGCAATTCAAAGATTGGTAGTATGTGCTCCTCGTGTTCCTCCTTAGTCTTACAATAGATCAATATGTCATCAATAAACACGATAACAAAACTGCTCAAGGTAGGGTTTGCACACGCGGTTCATGAGGTCCATGAATACCGCTGGTGCATTGGTCAACCCAAACGGCATGACCAAGAATTCGTAATGGCCATAGCAAGTCCTAAATGCCGTCTTCGAGATGTCTTCCTCTCGGACTCGTAATTGATGATATCCAGACCTTAAATCAATCTTTGAGTAATAACTGGATCCCTAAAGTTGATCGAACAGATCATCAATATATGGTAAGGGATACCGGTTCTTAACTGTGACTTTGTTCAACTCCCTATAGTCTATGCACATTTGAAAAGTGTCATCCTTCTTCTTAACAAAAAGAATAAGGGCTCCCCAAGTTGATGAGCTAGTTCAAATAAAGCCCTTATCTAACAGCTCCTAAAGTTGTGCCGACAACTCCTGTAATTCATTTGGTGCCAATCGATAAGGTGCTCTAGCAATCGGGGCTGCACCGGGAGTCAACTCTAACTGAAATTTCACTTGGTGATGAGATTGTAATCTAGGATGGTCCTCTAGAAACACCTTAGGAAAGTCACGAACCACTGGAGTATCCTCCATCTTCCTTTCCTCTTGTTGCTTGTCAGTCACCCAGGCCAGTATAGCTAGTCGGCCTTTACGTAGCATCTTCTGCGCCTTCATGATTGATATGATGTCTATCACAACACCACTCCTTTCACCCTTGACCGGGAGAATTTCACCATCCTCAAGAGGAATACATACGATCTTCTCGTGAGACACTACCTCTGCCTGCTTCCCAGATAGCCAATCCATTGCCACAATCATATCAAAGCTCCTGAGTGTAATGGGATTAAGGTCTATGTCAAAAACGATTCTGGCCAGTTCTATCTTACAATCCTTATGAATGTGCGTGATGTGAATTTGTTTACCATCAGCTAACTCTACGATATAGGGGTTATCCAAGGTAAAAGGTATATCTTTCATAAAACTACTGAATTTAGTGGAAATAAAACTCCTATCGGCTCCAGTGTCAAATAGAACAGAAGCAAAGCGACCATTAACTAGAAAATTGCCAGTAACAATAGTAGGGTCGTTTAGAGCCTCACCTGAACCCATAACAAAGGCTCTTCCTTTGGCTCCGTTGTTATTGCCACCATTACCGTTGTCGTTACCCTTGTTGTTATTGTTGTCAATGTTGTTGTTGTTGTCGTTGTCGTTGTTGTGGCCATTGTTAATGTTGCCATTTCCATTCGTCCTCAGTTATGGGCAGTTTCGCCTGTGATGGCCATCTTTTCCGCATTCAAAACAGCCTTTAGGAGTTTCCTGGGGCTGCATGACCAACCTTCCCATAGTGTTGGCACTTGAAGTTGCCACATCTACCAACATGATTGTAGTTAGATCGGTTGCACTTGGGATACTTCCTAATGTATCCCCCTTGACCTTGATTAGCAGTGGTGTTTTGATTGTAACCTCGGTTGTTGTCGAACTTCCTCGGTTGTTGCTGGTGGTGGTGTTGTTGCTGATTACCTGAAGTTGATCCTTTGTTGTTTGGACTATCCTATTTGCACTTATTGTCCGGTACACTTACCGCTGCTGGTACACTAGCCACCATACCCCTCTTTGGCAGCTTACCTTGCTCCACCACCTGGTCAGTTAACTTGTGAGCCAACGGAATTGCTTGCTGAATGGTAGTGGGGTTAGAAACAGTGACCATGCTTTGGATTTCGGCTACCAAACCACGCAGATACAGCTCAATCCTTTTGTGCATCGAGGTCACCATCCCGGGGTACAAAGTAGCCAACTCATGAGACCTGGTGGTGTAGGCCTCAATCTCAGAACCCTGCATCTTCAATTTCCAGAACTCAACCTCTAACTTCTCTACTTCATCATAAAGACAATATCCCAGCGGATCTTCTTCTGGTTCCTCCTCGGGTACCTCCTGAGGCTCCTCAGTTGGGGCCTCCTGAGGCTCCTCAGTTAGGGCCTCCTGAGGCTCCTCAGTTAGGGCCTCCTGAGGCTCCTCAGTTGGGGCCTCCTGAGGCTCGAGTTGGTTTTCCAACTCGTGTATACAAACGATAGCCTCGTGAAGCTGATCATGCGTCGCGTTTAGACTAACCGTCAACTCAGCAACTTGTCCACACAGAGCCTAGATCTCTCCTGTCTAACCATCCTTGCGTCCTTTCATATCCAGCAATAAGTCTTCCATCTTCTCATACACTCTGATATGGTGTTGTTGTCACATGTCGAACCTTTTAAATTTCTCCTCGGCTACTTGTTGTAGTCGAGCATGTGGGACTATCAAAGCAGCAATAGCCCTATGAGGTGTGCAGGATAGAAGGTATAATATGGTGTTGCTAGTCACGGTAGGGAACGTACATGGAACATTCTCCTTTTCTAGAATCCTAATCAGTGTAGTGCGATACCGGTCCCAATTTTCAGGATTAGTCATGTCCCGCTCAATTTTCGGCTCGTCCAAAAAGTACGCGTCAGATATAAATACGGAGGGTCTAGAACCATAACTCTTAGACGAAGAAGGAACGATAGGAACCTCGAGTTCCTTTCAAGGTACGTGTCGAACAGGGG
This sequence comes from Flaveria floridana, assembly GCA_018326465.1. NCBI lineage: Eukaryota > Viridiplantae > Streptophyta > Magnoliopsida > Asterales > Asteraceae > Flaveria > Flaveria floridana. The sequence continues at coordinate 3,589 of BJCO01371456.1, read as the reverse complement.
ATGAAGATGATGATGTTGCCATACTGTAGTGTATGTGATGTGTATGCGAATGAGTATACAGTGAGAGGATAAGCAACGAGTAACTAACTAACTATGTGCGGTTATAGACTAGTGTGTATGCAACCTAGTTCCCTATAACCAATGGCTCTAATACCAATCTATCACACCCTCAAAATCCGTGTGCGAGGTTTTACTGCAAGGCGCGTGACATACCAGGATCTCAGTCATTAGTTACTCAGAATGACTGTATATGAACTAACATTCAAAATCAGAGTTTAACTTTAAATACTGCGGAAGCATTTAAATAACCAGAGAAACCCAATACAAGGTAACATGATTTGAAATGGCAAGCATACGCGCCTAAATTTTGTGCAAAACCAAAACATAAATGTTTAAACAAACGTAATTAAAATATTGGCTCATAACATGCTGACAACATCATGATGCTGACCCGTGCAACGTGCTCCTAGGCAATAGCAAACCTTAACCTTAGAATGGCATACTAAAAAAGTCAACACAATGGTTGGTGAATTCAAGAGTTTACGTTAAACAATGATCAGTAACAGTTGCAAAGTAATAATCATAGTGATTTCACAATTGAAGCTGAGTGTGTTACGTTTGTTGCCTCCTGCCATGATTTACCAGGTCGAGACAATGTTCGTTAGGACAATATTACACCCATTTGACCTCAAGTCGCATAGGTGGGGCTCGTCTGACCCAGTAGTACTACCCAAAATTTTCCGCTAAATCATTATTAACAATCCGAAAGTGTGAGGTCTTTCCATGGTAATTCAGCACTATATTATACTATACACAACACATACACATAAAGCTTTTGTAAAAACCAGTATGCTATCTCCCCCAAAAGAGAGTATGTAAGAAGAGTGGGGCATGAACTCACCTGATGTGCGTAATAAATTACTTAAGGCTTACTTGAAAGAAAGAGTGGATAGACAACCCTTAGAGGTCACCTAGAACACACGAGTACAAAAGTATTTGTACAGAGAAATCATAATGAAACCCTAAGTTCTCTACAAACCACAAAACCCAAGGTTTTAGAAAGACAAGACACATTTGACCCGGTTGACCGGTTGGTGACATTATTGGTGAAATTCCATTTAATCAAATATATCAATACATCATACATGATTATCATATAATTAGATTTCTATACAAGTCATGCGAATCTCAAATAATCATCCAAAATGTTCAATCATGATCAACCATAAACCGACAATGGTCCCAATCTACCCATATGACCCATTTCCATGAATTCCCACAAATAGACCAAAATTTCAACTAACCTAATAAACATTCATACAACCCAAACAACGCATTCAACTGTATTAGAAATCATCCATGAACATACCAGCATGATCCTAATGTCTCAAACATGCTCAAATCATCATCTTTAAAACTTTGTGCAAATAAAGTTTCCCTTTTAGGAAAGCACATCCCAAAATCTTTCAAACACCTAATACATTCATGAATTCATTAACACTATACCAATTCAAGCTCACATCAACATCTAGCCATGATCAACAACATCGTATCATCATGATTCATCAATCTTTATGAACAAAATTTTCTACATTTGGTAATCTATGAACTGCAACATTCATTCTTAGGTTTCTAGCATTCATATCATAAATGTAACATCCATATATCATCACAAACCCATTAAAAACATCAATTCATCATCTAATCACCATATTCATGCAAATGAAGTTACTATTATTAGTAACCATTGAACAACGCATCAAAATCATAGCTTTCTTGCATAATCGACGTAAACTAGCATCAATCTAACCTAACTAACATCATAATATCATCAAACAACATCAATTTCATCAATCTTGAAAGTTCCCCAAATCTAAAGTTTCTACTTTTGACCTAATATCATCTAGACATCAAAATCCACATCAATACTTGCAATTAACACCCAATCTAGCATCAATTCAACAATACCAACATGGAATCATCATCAATTTTAAATTATCTTCAAGAATTTCGAATTAGGGTTCATCATGCATCAAGAACAATGAAAACAATGAAAATCTTACCTTTAATCGCATAGAAATCAAGGTTTGATACTTGCTACACGTTGGAATCCCTTGGAACTAATCAAAATCAATTGTATATGTATGTGTTTTTTATCAAAGTAGAATTTTGGTGTGTGTATGAGAGCTTGCGGCCGAAAATGGGGTTTTGGGGGGGGGGGGATTAGGGTTGTTAATTTTGGTAATATGTGGTTTTAGCACAATTACAAAATAACCCCATTGTTTATATTTTATAAAAACTAATCTTTTAGCACTTCTTAAATAGATTTAACTACAAAATACCAACATTATTAATAACTAATAATAATCATATATATTATTTGCACTAGTTACAAAATACACGAATTAAATATAACACGTGAACACGTTACACGATAAAATTCACAATTAATACTTAAATCGCGTAAACACATAAGCATTATACAATAATCACATTATTGATTAGAATATTATTAGTTTATCATTGTTAATTACTTTTAAGTCACCAACGTTTAACGACAACTAGTGTGTGCTCACGATATGTGTATGCAAGGCCTAACGGAACTAACGGAGTTTAGTAACGAAAAATTACCGGATGTCACATTATCCCCATGTTGAAAGAATTTTCGTCCCGAAAATTACGTTACATGGTGAGTGTTTCATCACTGGTCTACTGCTTTGGCATAAAGTAATCGAGTGAGTTTTGGGTGAGTTGTCACAATATATGTATGTATATATATAAACACACACACATATATATATATATATATATGTATATATATATATGTATATATATATGGGGGAGGGATCAAATGAAAACCGTGTTTATAATTGAAAACCGTAAAAACCAGGGGTTACATATATGTAAGTACGTATTACAAAGTGTATAACTAATAGTTACACATATATAAGGGTTATTTTTTGTAAGTACGTGTTACCAAGTGTACAACTAAGAGTTACGTACATCTAACTCATAGATGTTACATATATGTACCTCGATTCGTTATCATCGTCAACCTTGGAGTTTAAATTAAAAAATAAACAATGACCTCAAAAAATAAGGTTAAAATTTACGTAAATATACTTTAAACAACTAAAAAATTAAATCAATTATAAATTATGTGATTAGATAGTGGTGGTTTTCATGGTTTTCAATTATAAACATGGTTTACAATTGATCCCTCCCCTATATATATGTATATATATATATGTATATATATATATATATATATATTCTTTTATTTCAGTGGTTTTGTTATACGATGAATTGTGTTTTTCGGTTATTGTAGGGTTTTGATTTGCATGTTCTTTTGTAGTTTTGTTCGGTTGTTTGTCTATTTATTTGAATTTTTTTCGTTTTGTTGGCTTTTCTTAGTCACAGCGTTGGTCCAATGTGAGGTTGTTGGTACACATGTCCCCAGTTCTAGTCTAGTGAGCACAAATGTAATAGACTTCTATCTTGTAACACATATGTAATGTTCAATCAATCTAATGAGAATCTCTTCTTTATATGGTTGTTGATTATATAATGTTATATCTATATTATTAGT
>BJCO01371448.1:0-23691 GCA_018326465.1 Flaveria floridana | reverse complement strand
GTTTAGAAAACCCATTTTCTAAATTGGTGTTAATATTTTATTGCATGATCATATCATCAATAAATATTATTTGGTGTTTGCTAAGCTTGTTATTGGGTATAACCCGACTTGGATCATAACGTACTAACCACATCAATATTCTAAGTGTCTTGGGCACATAGAATCCTACAAATCATACAGACCATCTTATTTTTTGATCATTGCTGATGATTTAGAGTGTTGATTTGCGTTGTATTATGTGATTTGTGATGGGGTTCGTGTAGTAGGGATACTGATTGGAGGTGGAATTTGTCTGTTTGAGTGGTAGCTGCTGGATGCTGTGTTTGGTTGTTGTTTGGTTGTTATTTCTGTCAACTCTTGGTTGTTGGCATTCTCTTAAGAAATGACCATACAGTTGACAATTATAGCATCTCACCTTCGTCTTATCAAAACCAATTTTGGTTTTCTTATCCATGCTCAACCCTTTGTTTCTTTGAAGAAACCTTTTTGATCTATAGGCAATCATAGCCATTGACCACTGAACATCTATTTCTTCAACCATGTCTGGTGGTAACTCATCCAAATCTTGTTGGATGATTTGAGATGGTGTGAGATTTGCACCCAAATATGCTTCAAAGTGTTAGATCTAGATTCAATAGGTCTACATTTATTGTATATGCTTAGAACCTTAATCTAGATTTAATAGGTCTAGATTTATTGTATAGGCTTAGAACTTTAATCATCTCATGTAATAAACTCTTGTACATATTTAACTTTTTGTAGGTAACATATGTATAGGTTAACCCAAATAATTTTGTTAATTTATATGTGTGATTGCAGGAAGAACATCAGACCTAGAAAATTTTGGAAACTGACCAAGTGTAAGAACTATTTACGGATGAAGAATCTGATGTTCTGCTGGAACAACAAGGACTTATGCATCCGAGGGTCTCCTGCGGAAGAACAACTTACTGCGGATGAAATCCCAAGTGACTGACTCCTACGGAAGACAAATGTCCTATGGAAGGCTAAACTCCTACAGAAGACCAAAGTCCTATGGAAGGCTCAAGTCCTACGGAAGAGCAATACACTTGCATGTACTAACACCAAGTACATCAAGTCAACAAGTCAATCTCACTGAAGTGATGTCATAAATTCAACATCTGCGGATGACTTTACTTTAGTCAGAGAATGTCACATCAAGAATATTCTCTGAGTAACTTTCTTACCATGTTAAGAAAGTTATTGTTTCCCTAAAAAGGAAATCCCACATCGTATAAATAGAAAGCATGGGTGCACTCTTTTAGGGTAACCAACTAGAGAGACAAATCAATAAACAAACCATAGCAACCCTAACAACAATCATAACAATACACACCAATACATCATTTGAATCCTAGCAAATAACAAATAGCAATCAATCAATCATCAGTTGTTCAATTGTAGTCATTATTTATCATTAATGGAAAACATTTGAATCAAATTTGTTTGTTCATCTATTACTTTCATCTACTTTAAATTTATCTGATTTGTTCTTCATTGATTCATATTACAATTGTTATTACATCATCAGTTAATTAAACAACTAGTAGTGATAATTCCATGATCACTATTTGTACAATCTAACCTGATACTTCCATGTTCGATCCTTGGATTCACAGGTGGTATTAGAGCCATGTGCTCATAGATCTAGATCAATTGATCTATGAGTGTCAGATTTGTTTAATTCGTTGTTTATATCATTAGATCTATCAGGTTTCTGATTAGATATGTGATTTTGAGTAAAATTGCTTTAGGGTGTTCATAATGGCTTGAGAGTTCATAACTCAAAATTGAGCGTGTTGTTGAATGAATTAATGAAAACACAAGTTGAGTTAAGCTAATCGATAGCTAACAAAGGAATTCTACTAAACAATTTGGTGTAATCAAATTCAAAATCATTAAAACTTGTTTTATTGTTCTTCGAGTACTGTTTCATTGCTCCATTAACATCAATCTACATCAAAATCGTTTTGATACGTGGATTTGTGTTATTGATCAATAATCAACGGTTGTTCAAATGAATTTGAACAGATCCCATCATGAAACATCCTCAATTGCATCTCGTTTGATAACGTATAGAGAGGATTGACTAATTTTGACTTCAACTTCTTAATTAACCGATAGTTAAGAGTTTGTCATTCATTAGATCATTTAGAAAGGAATTTCTATTTTAGTTAACAATCACCAAATTAACTAAAATAAGTAATTCAATTGTTGGTTCAGCTTACCAACCTCCAAAGTTGGTAAACAAAGTTGATTTGAAAACATGGAAAATTAGATTCAAGAATCATGTGAATTACACTAATTCTGATTTGTGGGTGTCCGTCTCTAAAGGTCCTTATATTCTACCAACACTTGGACCTGATTACAAGGACAACAATCAGCCTATAAGTCTGAAGGATCTGTCACCTGAACATGCAAAGAAGGTCAAAATTGACATTAAAGCCTATAGTATGCTTATTATGGCTTTACTTGAAGACCTCTTAATCAGGTGTAAGGCATACAAAACAGCAAACTCCTTATGGAAGATTCTTCACACTCTATGTGAAGGGAGTAATGAAATTAGAAGCATAAGAAAGGATGAACTTCATTCATAATATGAAACTTTCCATCATATTGAGGGTGAATCTGTTCCTCAACAACTCCACAGGTTATGCAATTGGTCACTGAAATGAACATCCTGGAGTTAAAATACAACAATGAGGAGTTAAACAAAAAGATCCTCCATACTCCACAGGTGCATGCAATTAGTCACTGCAATTGGTCACTGAAATGAACATCCTGGAGTCAAATAGTTTCCATGTTCAAGAATAATCTTGATCTAAAAGCCATTGGGCTAGATACTTTGGTAGCTAAGGTGGAAGCACTTGAACTAGATGAGAAAACAAGAAACAAGAGTGTAAAAGCACACATTGATCCATACCAATTCAAAGAAACTAAAGGTGTTGGAAGTGCTTTTATTTCTAATCATGATCATGGAAGCTCTTGTGCTATGAGTAATGATGAAGAAGAAGTTGGTTTTTATGAATCAAGGCCTTCTAAGTCAAACTCTCAAAGCAACTCAACAAGAAAAGAGAAAAGGAGACAAGATGATAAAAAAAGCCCAAATGTTGCAATGTCAAATGGATCCTCCTCCAACAAAAACAATCATCAATCTAAACCAATCACTATGGTTTTAGATTCAAAAGAAAAAAAGGCGGCTTTTGCAGCATTCAGTTCAAGCTTCCAAGCTTATCTGGGTAGCACATTGACCCTTGCACACATTTGCCAGCAAGATCTTGAAGAATTACATCCTGATGAAGTAGAAGAGATGGATCTATAATGGTAAATGGCCATGATTGCTTACAGAGCCAAAATGTATCTGAGAAGAAACAAGGGATTGGCAACTACAGCGAGAACAACAAAGATTGATGTTGCCAAGTCAAAGGTAAGATGCTACAAATGCAGTCTATATGGTCATTTCTCAAGAGATTGCAATCAGCAATCCACCAATGATTTGAGACAAACTCAACAACACCAGTCTCAATAACAATCAACAAATCAAACAACCTTCAAACAGCCTCAACTTACAACTCATCCTCACCAGCCACAAGTTCATCAGCAGGTCCATGCAAAACCAAAGAAATAGGATTGATCATTCTGCATGATGGAACTTATGATTGGAGAATGTATGAGAAGGAGGTGTTGGAAGAAAATCAAGCATTGATGGCCAACATGGATAACGAAGTCACACCTGTGGCTAGAGAGGTAAGGGATAGATTGTGTTCATCCAGCTGTGTTAAAGAGGTAAAAAGATCTAGAGTCCATGCTCAACAACTGGCTAATAAAGTAAAAGAAACAATGATTTTGAATGAATCTCATGTTTTAGAGAACATAGATTAGATCAGATCAAAATCACTTCCTTACAAAAAGATTTGGATAAATTTGGTTCTAAAAATTACAATCTTAAAGCCCAAGTTAAGCATCTGACCACCTTTTTAACAAAATCAATATCCGATCATGCATCAGCTAAAGTGAAACTTCAGAAGTTTCAATTATCATCTCAGCAATATGAGAAACTATTAAATTCTTATATTGAATCAAAGAACAGGTTTGGGTTGGGTTTTAATGTTGTTGCACCCCCACTGAATGATAACTATATCCATTTACCTGAGTCTATGACCAACAGTTTGTCAAACCATTTTATGCCAAGCACCAAAATTGAACCAAAATCTGAAACTAATCAATTGGTAAATGGTAATGATTTAGAGGTGAATGAAATTGAGTCTTCTGAATTAGAAATTTCAAAACAAGATGAATCAGAATTTGACTTTGATGGGTGTGATGATTTGAATGAGTCTGATGAACATAATGAACAAAAAGATGATGGTTTGGGTAAGGGAAAGAATTTTTCATATGAACCAGTCATGTCCAAAGTTCCTTAAGAGATAAAGCTACCTTATCCTCCAAAGTAAAGAAACAAGTTGAAGACCACCTTTAAGAGGATCGCTCAGTTAAATGAAGGAATTCATGAGCTCAATAAGCAGTAAATATCTCATCCAACAAAAAGAACTGCTGAAGTTGAAGTTACTCTGGACTTTATGAAAGAGGCAAAAATCACTTCCGTAGAAAAGCCAAAGACTTTAGTAGAACTTCTACGGAAGAAGAAAAATGTTGATCTTTCAACACAATCAACATCCGTAGAAGATCTACGGAGAAGAAGTCATCAGCTGAATCAAACTCCATCAAGAAGAAAACCAAGCAACAATGGTTATTTTGTCCTTTTCGCACTTTAAGGGGAGTAGACTTGTAACGGTCATATATTTTGTCAAAATAAAAGAAAGAAAAGCAATAAGAAAAGAAAAACAAAAGTATCTTGATAGAAAGTAAAATGGACAAAAGTGGAGGGGCTAAAAGTGCAAAAAGGACAAAATATATTATTATTATTATGTTTAAAGGTGGCATGACCACCCACAACTCCTGCACACCAACTGCTTCGATAATTTTAGAGAGAGAAAGCAGAGTTCATTGGAATTTAGAGAGAAGGAGAATCAGAATTTGCTAAGAGGTGAGTTTTCTTGTATTTTTACAAGGTTTTAACCGAGTTTTTAACCTTGTGATCGAGTTCTATGTGTTCTTATGTGTATATATGTGTACGGTTGAATCTTTTTGACATGTTTAGGTGTTAGAACTCTTTGAAAGTTCGAATTTGAATGAAGGGTGTTTAGAAGTAGTAAAGGTGAGTTCTAGGCCCCAGTTCTACGTGTTTTTAAATTTCTTTGGGGCTGAAAATGCATGTAAAATGATTTAATAATAATTGTGTATGTTACCCGAATGTGCTTGTGTATGTATTTTAGAGTTTAATGGTTGTTTATGTTATATTGATGCTTAGAATGGTAAATATAAGTCAAGAACATATTGGGATGATGATTGGGATTGAAAATAACTTAAAAACCTGTTAAATAGATGGTCATGCGCCCAAATAGAGCTCATGCGCCTAGAATATTGGCTTGGAATGACTAAGTAAACCTCATGCGCCCAAACAGTACCCTTATGCGCCCAAATAATCTGCTCATACGCCTAAGTGTTAGTCATGCGCCTGAACAGTACCTCATGCACCTAAATATTGCCTTAGAAATACTAAGTGTAAGCTCATGCGCCTGAACAGTACTTCATGTGCCAAAGTATTAGGTTCAGACGCCTAAGTGTACCCCATGCGCCCAACTAGTGCACATGCGCCCGAAGTGGCTCATGCGCCTAAGTATTGAAACGCCTAAGTGAGGCTCATGCGTCTGCATAGTGGAAAAACGCCTAAGCAGTTCTTATGCGCATGCATAGTGCCAAAGCGCCTAGACTGTTTTTACTTAGAAAATTCCAGGCTCATGCGCCTGAAATGACCCATGCGCATGTTTTGAACTTAGAACTATCTAAGGGGTTTTAAAGAGGTATGTGATTGAGATAGACACGGATGTGATGTGATAGTCTATGTTTAAAGTATGTATGATGATGTAATGAGGATTATGATGTGATGTATGTTATGAAATGCATATGGGAATGATGTTTTATCTCTTAATGGTTTTCAAAACGTATATATTATAGTTAATACCTTATGTATTATGTTATGACTTTACGTAGTATGACGTATGTATGAATGAACGTAAAGTATAACGTAATGAAGTGAAAGATAACAAAGATAAAAAGAGAAACTTAATGAACGAAAGAATGTCTTGCAAGCAAATAGAATGGAGGTGCACGACCATATTGTCGTTAGCTCAACTGTATGCGGTTTAAATAACCCGAAGGATGCACATAGGGTCAATCATTAAGATTGACGGGACCCTTGTGGCAAACCTTAGGTGACTGGGTCAGCTTCGTGCATAATGTTTGGGGTTTATTGGTAGACCACAGGCCCAGCATCAGCTTCATGCAAAATGTTTGGGGTATCACACATTGGTTCGGATGAAAGGGAAAGATGGCATGCCCTAGGGATACTGGGTCAACTTCGGGCATAATGTACGGGGTCTATTTGTAGACCTCAGGCCTAGCATTAGCTTCGTGCACAATGTTGGGGTATTGCATATCGATCCGTATGAAAGTAAAAGATGATGAAAAGTACGAAAAGAAAGTATCTGTATGAAAGTAAAAGATGATGAAAAGTAAGAAAAGAAAGTATGTGTATGAAATTAAAAGATAATGAAAAGTATGAAACGAAAGCATACATATGATGATGAAAGATAATAATGAAAGTATCAAAGAACGAAATAAACAATGAATATTGTTTGAATGTACGTATGATGTGTGCTCGCATATGAAAGTAAAGTATTTTATTTAAAAGTATATTTTCGTATATAAAACACACAAGGTATTTTACTACTTCTAAAACTAGAACTCACTCAGCAATGCTTACTTTTAAGCATTTTCAATTGGCCGGTAATTTTGCTGAGGATGGCACACGGGGAGGCTACTCGACAGAGCAAGACTAGCATCCATTCATGGTTAAGGATATTGTTGTTTTGTAATGCAATTGAACGATGCTTTTGTAACTTAAGCAATATTGTATTGCTTAACAACAGTATTTATCAATGATATTAATGGTTTATGTTATTGTAATTTTGCTGCTTATTTTATGAAATATGTATTGTTTTATGTAATAATGCGATGATTGTCCAACTGTAAGCGTCCCGGGATTGGGGTCTTACAAATATGAGAATAGTGAATCGGACACACAATCAAGTGACAGTTAGGAAGATTCAAAACTCAAAAAGCAACAACCAAAGCAAAAGATGTCAAAGGCAAAGAAGCAACCATCTGTTGATGTTAAAGCACAGAAGAAGAAGGAGAAGCAACATTCTCAACTCAAAACACCTCACAAGAAGGTAAATTTGAAGGAGAAAACAAATGCTACTGATTAAGCCTTCTTTGACCATTTTTAAAAGGTACTCAAATACCACAATCAAAATCAAAAGTTGGTGAAACTTTCTCTAATCAAGGATCATCATCATGTTCAAAGCACAAGAAACTCAAAGAGAAGGTAAAAAAAGAAGTGATTGTGGAACCACAACAAAGTGCTTCAAGTCCATCTTCAACATAATCATCCTCACCTCTAACAAAATATAATGAATCAATTGAGTCTAAAATCAAACCTAAAATATCTAGACTCATTCACGAGGGAGTAACAGTTTTAGACACAAGTGGCAAGCCCAAGATCATTAAGGCTTGGGTTCCATATTCTAATTGATTTCATTATGTGTACAGGAACAGCCATGGAGGACTGATAATAAGTGGTATGTTTAAGTGGGTGTTCTAGGCATATGACAGGAAACTGTTCTCTACTCCATGATTTCAAACATAAAAATGCTTCATATATGGCATTTGGTGGAGATAAGAAGGGAGGTAAAATTGTTGGTGAAGGAATGGTAACAAATGGTGTCATGTTTGAGAAAGTAAATTATTGGTGAAAACTTACAATACAATTTACTGAGTGTTTCTCAAATTTATGATCAAAATTATACCACTTTTATTTGATAACACTCATTGTTACATTCTTAAGCCAGGTTTTCAAGTTCTAGCAGATTGGATGCTTCTTAAAGCATCAAGAAAAGGAAACACGTATGTTTTGGATATGAACAAGACCTCTATAACAAGCAATCAAACCTGCCTGATTTCTAAGTCTTCAGAAGATGAATCTCAACTGTGGCATAGTAGGATGGTTCATTCCAACATGAAGAACATGAACAAGCTGGTCAAAAATGATGTAGTCATTGGCCTACCAAAGAAAGAATTTTATTGTTCTAATCATTGTTCATCATGTTATAAAGGAAAACAACATAGGGTGTCACATAAGTCCAAAACAATCAACACAAACACAACACCACTCAAAATGCTTCACATGGATCTTTTGGGTCCAACCAATGGGATGAGCATTGGTAAAAGGCAATATTGTTTGGTGATTATTGCTGATTTCACTAGATTCACATGAGTCTTTTTCTTAAAATAGAAAAGTGAAACGTCAGAAACATTAATGGAGTTTATCACTAAGATTAAAAATCAACATGATTTGAAAATCAAAATCTTAAGAAGTGATATGTGTCTGAATTTGTTAATCATGTTTTAAATTCCTTTTGCAAGAACAAAGGCATAGCAAGACAATTCAGTGCACCAAGAACTCCATAACAAAATGGAGTTGCTAAAAGAATAAACAGAACTCTCATTGAAGCAATAAGAACAATGTGAGCTGATTCACATTTACCAATCACTTTTTTGGCTGAAGCAATGAACCCAGCATGCAATGTTCAAAATAGGACATTAATTGTCAAAGAACATAACAAAACACCATATGAGCTTTTATTTAAAGGAAAACCTTTCCTATGATATCTTAGAGCTTTTGGGCGTCATGTGTCTATTTTTAAACACCAAAGATCAATTACGAATGTTTTCAGAAAAAGCCTATGATGGTTTCTTTGTTGGTTACTCATCAACATCTAACTCATATAGAGTTTACATTCCACATCAAAACAATATGGAGGAAACACCTAATGTATGCTTTGATGAATCCTTATTTCCAAAATATGTAAAAGGATCATCATGGTTGTTTGATATAGATGCATTAACAAATTCATTTAACATTCGTTATTTGAATGTTGTAGGTTCTACGGATACATGTTATCCTTATGTACCTCCAAGTATTAGTGAAATGCCATTGACTGCTGATCCTCCAAAACCACAATCTCATACTTCAAGTGTTGCTAATCCTGATCCTTCATCTCAAACAAGCAATGCAAAGTATGATGGAAATGAAATTTAAACTTCTAAAGAAATGAACAATGCATAAGTAGATAGTCCTTCCACAACTTTAGATGTTCCATCTACATCCGGAGTTGCTCCATTACCTTCAAAGGAACACAACACATCAGCAGATCCACAAACAGCATCTGTAGATGTTCCTGTAACTCCTGTGGATGTTATTCCTATATCTGCTTAAACACAAACTCATGAAGATGGTTTTCATTCAGCTTCAGAATATCAACATGATGAAGATTTTGACTACTTTGTTGATTCTCCATCTCAGGTGGATCCATCTCCATCAACAAATATGACTAACTTGGAATCATCCATTCTAGTTGCATCCATTCCAACATCATTGGTGATCTTAATGAAAGAGCCACAAGAAGTCAAGGGGGAGCTGCAAACATCTGTCTTTTCTCTTGTTTTCTTTCACAAGTGGTTCCTCCCAACATCACTACTGCATTAAAAGACAACATCTGGATTGAAGCTATGTAAGAAGAACTTCAGCAATTCTGAAAGCAAAAACTTTGGAATCTTGTTGATATTCCTAAAGGCAAGTATCCAATTGGCACAATGTGGCTTTTCAAGAACAAACTAGATGATAGAGATATCATTGTCAGAAACAAAGCAAGGCTGATAGCACAAGGCCATACCCTAAGAATAAGGGATAGACTATGATGAAGTCTTTGCACTAGTTATAAGGATTGAAGCCATTAGAGTCTTTCTAGCCTGTGCTTCACATAAGAAGTTCATAGTTTACCAAATAGATGTAAAATGTGCCTTCTTATATGGTAAAATTGATAAAGAATTCTATGTTTCCCAACCACCAGGCTTTGAAGATCCTGATTAAGCACACAGGGTATACAAGCCTGAAAAAGCTTTGTATGGTCTTCATCAGGCACCAAGAATGTGGTATGACATATTATCTACTTTCTTGCTCATGCATGGTTACAAAAGGGGAACCATTGACCAGACTCTCTTCCTCAAACATGATCATCAAGACCTCTTGGTTGTCCAAATCTATATGGATGACATTATTTTTGGATCAACAAATAAGAGATTGTGGAAAGCTTTGAAAGTTTGATGAAGTTTGAATTTCAAATGAGTTGCATAGGAGAACTATCATTCTTCCGTGGTTTACAAGTTCATCAGAAACCAGATGGCATATTCATCAATCATGAGAAGTATGTGCACCAAATCTTAAAGAAGTACTACTTTGCTGACACTTCTTCATGCAAAACACCAGCTTCGACAATAGATAAGATTGTACCTGATCCTAAAAGAAAGCCAGTTGATCTAAGATTGTATAGATCAATGATGGGATCTTTAATGTACTTAACTACCAGCAGACCTGATATCATGTTTGTTGTGTGTGTTTGTGCTAGGTACCAATTAGACCCCAAAGAGTCATATCTGAATGCTGTTAAGAGGATCTTTTGAGATACCTCAAAGGGAAGCCAGCTCTTGGACTTTAGTATCCTAAAGAAGGATATTTTAACCTCTACTCATATTCTGATAGTTGCTTAAGAGGGTGCAACAACAACAGAAAATCCATAACTGGTGGATGTCAATTTATAGGACCAAGACTTATTTCTTGGCTGTGCAAAAGTAAACAAATGTATCAGTATCCATAGCTGAGGCTGAGTACATAGCTACTTCAGCAGGTTGCTCTCAAGTATTACGGTTGTAAAACCATTTACTTGATTATGGTTACAATTTTCTTCAAACACCAATACACATAGATAACTCAGCTACTATGTTTATAACTACTAATCTAGTGCAACATAGTAAAACAAAACATATAGAAATAATATATCATTTTCTGAGAGACTACTCAAAAAAAGGTTTGATCAAGTTTATCAAAATGGATACGAAAGATCAGCTTGCTGATTTATTCACTAAAGCCTTTGATTCAGTGAGGTAAATTTTTTAATTGAATCATTAGGCATGATCAACTTAGATTAAAACTCATCACAAAGAAAAGCATGATCTGTCTTTCATCATAATCAATATGAAAAAGTCAAAAACATTCACAAAACATATAAAAATACAAAAAGATTGTCTTGTTAATATGTTTTTACTTCATATAGCTTTCATATCATGGGAAATGATAGTACAATATACCTTTGCTTACTTTCCTGATTTTAAATTATAATATAGACAAATCAGATATGAATTGATATGTGAGTAGGTTCAGCTTGAGTATAAAATAAACCAATATGCTTAACATAATGACTAGATGACTATGTGTGGGCAATTCCATTTTAAAGAGCAAGCCAGTAAGTCTTATCTTGATGTGATCAATTTACTCACTCCAACATACTACGTTCTGACATCTTATAACCTCTATCTTTGAATATCATATAACCTTTGTTTTGCATAAGCAAAGACCTGGGTTTATGATCACCTTTGGTTTACGCAAGTAAAGACCTAGTGATTCGATAATGATCATCATCATTCCTATGTTTTGTGTAAACAAAGACCTAGGTTAAAAGCACCTATGTTTTATGGAAGTAAAGACCCGGTGAGTAGATGATGATCATCTATAAGCTCTAAAAGAATCCAATATGATCAATTGTATATTATCTTAAAGAGCATATCAATCAATCCGCTTTAATAAGATTTCAAAGAAATCTTTAGATAGAGCTTATGTTATAAGGCACATAGTTTTCAAGTGTGAAAAAGTGATGAGTTGATTCATTAACGGAGGACAAACTCTAATGTGATTTGAATGTGGAGTCCATATCTGTCTATTTTTAGTCAAAACCTAATCAGCATGTCATGTTGAACATATACTCTTGCCTGAATTTAAGTGGATCATCATACTTGCAATCAACACTAGATCTATGTCTACAAACATTAAACAAAATGCATCAGGAAGTTGCTTAGTGTCATAGTATGATCCCATGTTATGATTCAAATGCTTGTAAATATCTTTAAGTTATGTTTAATTTTTGTTATTTCAAATAAGATGGACAGATCATTACCTTTCATGCTTCTCTCTACATAAATTTCTGATAAAATCCTAAGTTCATGATTAATCACAAATTTAGGGGGAGTAGTAATCAGCATGAAAAATAAGTTTATCAAATTATAAATGAAGAAAATTGGAACTTGAGCACTAACTTGACTGCAGAATATCTGAAGGTTTAATCAAATCAATTTCTTGCACAGTTTCTATGAAACAAAGTGAAAAAAGTCAACAAGGTCCAACAGCAATAAACGATCCTAACAATATGTTAGAATCATACATCAAAGAAGTTTCAAACTTTGTCTTTTAGCAGAAGTTACAGTGTAAATTTTGCATTTCAGCAGAAGTTACAGTGTAAATTGTGCATTTCAGCTAAAGCTACAGTATGAAACTTAAAAAGGTTAAAATTTGACCTTCCGTAGATTGGTAATCAACGGATGTGTTAATATTTTAACAAAAGTATAATTTTTTTCCATAGATTGGTACCCTATGGAAAAAATAGATTATACTTACGTAGATTTAGTTTAGAAAATAATAATAGTTAGTCCTTCATAGATGTTTAGTCATCGGTAGATGTTCTACGGATTAACTTCATACGGAAGAATTAATTTTAGTGGAAAAATAAACCATGGAAGGGTAATAAGGACTAAGGCTCCCACAACATTAAATAGGTTTTAAATATTCTGAAAGTGTATAAATGAAAATCTTAATCGTTGTCATTTTCATTCACTTTTTCAGAACACTTTTTCAGACCTAGAAAAACGCTCTCAAACTTTAAACCCTCCCTTTTGTCAAAAATTCAAATTACCATCTCCTAACAACAAATCATCTTTATACTTGACTTCAGTTCATCATTTGAACAACATTGACAAGGTATATCATATGATATAACATCAAAAGTCAACTAATTGATTCCTTAAACATCACCGAAACCCTTCAAATTCTTATGTTTATTTTAAAGTCTGAATCTTCATTGTGACCTAATCTTCTTATCTTCTGTGCAGATGGCAAATAGATTTGCCAAGAAACACAACATGGGTGCGTTCCTTAACCCGGACGAACTTGTAGCTGAAGGGAGAGACATCATCAATTATTTATGCAGGTCAAGGCTTTTCTACGCGTTATCTGCTGATCCAATCATCTATCAGTCTCACATAATAGATTTTTAGAATACAACAAGGATAGAAGAGGAGGGAAATGATTTGGTGATTCACTCGACTATTAGAAATGAAGGATTGAGGATTGATGAAAGTACAATAAGGAGAGTACTTGAACTAGGAGAACATGAAGAGGGTCATCCTGATGTGTTCGATCATGAGTATATTAAAAGAATCTTTCAGCTGATGGGTTATGATGGTGATTACCAAAATGGATAAATCAAAAAGGGAAGATTGTGCAAGCCCTATAGGTTTCTATGCCACACGACTAAAAGTGTATATCCAATAGGAAATCTGGGTTAGACAGATTTTCTAGGCGTATAATATCTGGAATCATTGACATATTTGAGGGGAGAAGGTATAACTATGCCAAATACATCTTTGGATGTTTATGTGATGAAATCAGGTTACATAAAGCAGACAAGATCTACATGTACCCTAGAGTCATACAACTGATCATAAATGATGTCTTGCCAAGCATAAAAATAGAAGGAGATGTTTTTATGCAAGCTCATTTGGGGAGATCAGTACTAAACAAAATAAGTAGGAAGCATGAAGGAGAAGAAATGCAAAATGTTTGCATATGTACTTGATGAAAATGCAGACATCCCATAAGAATTGATCTTCATTGATCAGCAATAAGAAGAACAACATGTTGATTCCCTTGCATCAACAGAACAATCATCATACTCTCCACCACCATCTCCTTTGAAAAATATACCATCATCACCACCAGTCCAATCCTACTCACCACCAAGTGAACATACACAACCCATCGTCCCTTCCCAGTCACAATCATCATTAACCATAGCTGCTATTGAACCCTTCTCACCAACAAGTGAACATACCCAACCTCTTTCACTTTCCTAATCTTAATCATCTCTCAACACTGCCACCACATAACCTCTTTCACCAAATAGCAATCAACCATCTCCTCAACAAGAACCAGCACAAATCTAGATTTACCCATTTATTGAATCCAACTCAACCATAGAAAGCTCTGCACCCACTAAAGTGATCAATTTTGAAGATGATCATGATGATATGAAAGATGGTGTGACTGAAGAAGTATGCTTAGAAGCTGAGGGGGAGAAAGATAAGGAGGTTGAACAGGATTTAACTCATGCTGAACATAAAGCTGAGGGTGGAGATGACTTTGTTGATATAATAGCCTACAATAAGGATGATCTAAAAGAAGAAGAGATTGTTGTTAGCAAAACATTTCTTGTTTCTAAGTACAACAATCTCATCATCAAAACAAACAAAAGATTAGAAAGGTTGAGAGAATTAAAGGGGTTATCGAAAGAAAAGGATGATAAACTGGCCTAATAAGAAGCTACAATCAAACGATTGAGAGAAGATGCACTAATAAATAATGAACTGGTTGATGCACTGCATTAATTGGTGGCTGAGTTAAAGGAATCACTTGAAAGGGAAAGAAATAAAGAAGAGCAGCTTGTTTTAGAGATAAACAAAGCCAAGCATACTATCTCTGAACAAGGTGATCTACTGAAAACAAAAGATGAGGAGATTGAAGCTATGAAGATAAAGATATCTACTCTTGAATCAGTTTCTCATCAAGAACCAACAAAAGAAACTGAATAAAGCTCAAAAAATTAATCCATTATAGTAGAAAAAGAAAATACCTTGGTAAGATTCAAAAGGAGGTCATTGAAGT
Source organism: Flaveria floridana (assembly GCA_018326465.1). Taxonomy (NCBI): domain Eukaryota; kingdom Viridiplantae; phylum Streptophyta; class Magnoliopsida; order Asterales; family Asteraceae; genus Flaveria; species Flaveria floridana. Next base: position 8,600 of record BJCO01371448.1, on the reverse strand, counting down.
TGAAGACTCTCCTAAGAAAGCTAAAATAGTATCTTTTGAGCACACTCCTTTAGTAGATTTATCTACTTTTAAGCTAATTCCTCATAATGAATCTGAGATTGATGCTGAGTGGGAAGAACTAACAAAGATTAAATCTCCCAAGGATGAAAAAGAATCAAAATCTAATGAAGTGTTATCCACTGAAGATATTCTTGAAGAAAGACCTTATTCCGTAATGTTCATGACCTTGATCAATAATGGATTTCCATATGACATGATGGAAAAGATGAACATGTCTGAGATTAAGAATGTACTAAAAGAATTTAAGATAGCAAGATTCATGCTCCCTGTATGCAACTATGATACCTTCACCAAATTCCAATCAATTCAGAAGATCAAGCAAGAATTGGGTCGCTCTGACACAGCTAAGCTCACTAAGTACAATATGACTTGCTGGTTGCAAAGCTATAATTACAAGCTACATGAACTAAAAGGAAGATCAGTGGCTGAACTCAGGAAGATGATGGAGTATGTAATGAAGGTGGAGTTAGAAAAAGGAGTAAAATTCAGAATAGAAGCATCAAACCCTACCTATGCTCATCGAGCAAAAACTACTCCTGCTGTGTCAGTTATAGTAGAAAGCAAAGATAGGCGCAAGGGTAAAGAACAACTGATAAGAGAGCCAAGGGATATGATTCCAGGAAAAATATGGCCTCTTAGAACAACAGTTACAGAGATCATAGAAGAAAAATCAACTCTTATCCAACTGTATGATCATCTCATAATTCACTGATCTGCTAAGGAAAACAAGATAATAGCTTGGAAATGTGATCTAGACTAGGATTGTGCAGCAATAAAGAGAGCTTCTGGGATGATACAATAGTTCCCACTAATTGAATCAATCATCTAACTTCTAGATGGTTATATCTGTGATCTTCAAAGCATTTCTATCACCAACTATCCAATCAATCCAAAAGGAAGAGACTTCTTAGTGATTGTTGGAAGGTTGAGAACAAAATTTAAAGATGATGTGTTGAAGGAAGCCAGAAGAGAAGACAATGAGCACAAAAGAAGGATACAAAAACAAAGAAGGTCATAATCCGACTCTTCTAATCTTATAGATGAAGAATTCTTAAGTAGAAATGGATATGTAAACAGGAGTTCAGCTTCAATCAAGAGCATTAATTGAAATCAATATACATATCCAATTACTGAATGGGGATATGTGGAAAGAACAAAAGAGCTTGTGCTGCTAAGAAATAAAGTAAAGAAGAATGCTCAAAATATAAGAAATTTTGATCCAATAGAGATCAAACATCTCCATCTAAGCTATACTTCATACCTTCATGACAAATATTTCCCAAGGATGAGTGATGAACATGCTTAAAGTGACATATGCTTATATGTGCACATGATTCAAGTGATAGACAAATTACATGCCAAGGCCTACAAACGAAGAAGATTTGAGGCTGGTCAGCTGCAAGGATCTGAAATCCCATCTGTCACTGAAGTAAGAATCACAGAACAAGATGAGCTGAAGATTATGAACAATAATAGTGTAATGGCTACACTGACAGCTGAAGAAGATGTGCTTCGTCTCAGTTTTGACACTCTAAGAAAATCAATAGAATGGAGATCAAGTACAAATATGATAATCAAAAAGAAGCAGTCTCCTACTTCAACAAGAAGATTGTATCAAGAGTAAAGGAGCTGTCAAGTTTGAGGAGTTGATTACAAGTTGCTAAGCCTAAGGGGGAGTATTGTTAGATCTAGATTCAATAGGTCTAGATTTTGTATAGGCTTATAACTTTAATCATCCCATGTAATAAACTTTTCTAGATATTCATCTTTTTGTATGCAATATATGTATAGGTTAACCCAAATAATTATGTTGATTTATATGTGTGATTGTAGGAAGAACATCATACTTAGATAATTTTAGAAATTAACCAAGTGTAAGAACTATCTACAGATGAAAATTCTATACTTTCATAGATGTTCTGCTAGAACAACAAGGACTTGTGCATCCGAGGATGTCCTGCGGAAGAACAACTTGTTACGGATGAAACCCCAAGGGATTGACTCCTACGGAAGACCAAAGTCCTATGGAAGGCTAAACTCCTACGGAAGACCAAAGTCCTACGGAAGGCTCAAGTCCTACGGAAGAACAATAAACTTGCATGTAATACCACCAAGTACATTAAGTCAACAAGTCAATCTCACTCAAGTAATGTCATAAAGTCAACATTTGCGGATGACTTTACTTTAGTCAGAGATTATCACATCAAGAATATTCTCTGGGTAACTTTCTTACCATGATAAGAAAGTAACTATTTCCCTAAAAGTAAATCCCACAGCCTATAAATAGAAGGCATGGGTGCACACTTTTAGGGTAACCAACAAGAGAGACAAATCAACCAACAAGCCCTAGCAACCCTAACAACAATCATAACAATACACACCAATACATCATTCGAATCCTAGCAATCAATAATAGCAATCAATCATTCATCATTTTTTCAATTGTAATCATTATTTAGTATTAATAGAAAACATTTGAATCAAATTTGTTTGTTCATCTATTATATTCATCTTCTTTACATTTATCTGATTTGTTCTTCCTTGATTCATATTACAATTGTTGTTTCATCAACAATTAATTAAACAAGTAGTGATAATTCCATGATCACTATTTGTACAATCTAACCTGATAATTCCCTATTCTTGTCCATGCTCAACCCTTTAATTCTTTAAAGAAACCTTTTTGATCTATAGGCAATCATAGCCATAGACCACTGAAGATCTATTTCTTCAACCATGTGTAGTGGTAACTCATCCAAATCTTGTTGGATAATTTGAGATGATGTGAGATTTACACCCAAATATGCTTCAAAGGTTGTGAAGAAGGCTCCGTAAGCTGCCTTATGCTCTTCACTTTGTAGAATAATTGTGAGAGCATCCATGGGTTTTTTAAACTTATGTATGTTCTTTGGTTGTTGTTGTTTGCTGGAGCTTGAAGCATGATGATGTTGTTTGCTCTGTGGTGTTGCTTCATGAGAAGCATGAGCACCAGTTGTTTTAGAATTCTGTTTGTTGTTGGATGATTCAGGAGTAGAGAAGAAGGAAGTTTCACTTGAATCCAGAAATTCCTCATCTTTATCTTCTCCGGTGCAAGTCAAGAATCCACTGTTTGTTTGTTGTGGTTCCTTGAACCTGTATGATTCCACATGTCTAATTGTGTTGTTATTCTTGGATCTTTCATCTAGTTCTAGTGCTTAAAATTTAGCAACTAGAGCATCTAGAGTTAATGCTTCAAGATCCAATATTGCTTTCATCAGAAACACTGAGACACTGACTGTGTCCAGCTCTCTTTCAGTGTGTGCAACATCTTTTTGTTGATCTCCAGAGATTCATATTTGAGTCCATAAACTATCATCACATTGACTAGTTGAACAAATCTATGAAGTTGTTGTGGAATGGATTCTCCTTAAATATGGTAGAAGGTTTCATATTGGGTCCTCAGTTTTTCCTTTTTGATTTCCCTAATCTCTTCACTTCCTTCACACATGATGTGAAGTACTTTCCACAATTCATGTGTTGTTTTGAAATTTTCAACTCTTGTTAAAATTTTAAATGGCAAGGTCATTGCCAATATGTTGTATGCTTTCATGTCTATTTTGCCCCTTTTAAGGTCATTACTAGCTATGCTTTTCAAGCTTACTGGCTTTTGTATGTTGCAATCAAGTCTAAGAGTCAGAGGAATATAAGGACCCTTGGTTATGGAAGTCCAAAAATCTGGGTCTTGGAAGATAATCCAATTTCTAAACATTATCTTCAATTGTTTGAAATCAGATTTGTTCTTCAGTCTTGGTGATTTAAGGCCACTGTTTGATCCTGATATTTCATCAAACATGTTTGGTAAATTTTAACTTAACGTTTTAAGTTAAATTTGATTGATTATTTAGCTTGGTGCTAAATTTGTTTTTATCCAAAAGTAACTAGGATTTATTTTAGTGTTTTTGTCACTTTTAATTGTTTATTGAATAAATGAATTAAATAATTGAAATTAATTTAATGTCCTATGTTATGTCACTTTCAAATCTCAATGAAAAGAAATGAATATTCTGTTAAGGATTGTCAACTTTTAATGATGTCAGTCAGTAAAAGTCAAAAACCCTAAAAACACAGAAAATGTTTTTAAAAGTTTACTTTTTAGATCAAAAAGTGACTTTTCAAAAATTTAAAAGAAGAAAGTGTTTCTTCTTTGATTTTTAATGTTTATTCAACAAAATCATCATAGATTTTGAAGAATATATGTGAACAAAAACTAGGGTTTATCCTAGGGTTTGTTGGCAGCTGTTACAACTTTAACAAAACAATAATCGGTTTGTTGTTTGAAGATGATAAATTGCCTGATTTGAGTATAGAACAACTCAAATATGATGTTTTAATACAATGAATGAATTCAAAGTATTCAAATGAGTGTTTGAGTGAAGAAAACCTGATAGAGCAATACCGGTGTACCGTTTTATCTGAAAACCACCAATGAGGTTTTAGAGAGTTTTGTGATGACCATGTTATTCTGAGTGTTAAAAACCATAAAATCTTCTTCATAATGCACAAAAACATATTAAGACATCATGTTTTAAGCATTTGATGAATGTTTGGTGTAGAAGAAGGTGTTTTTAATGATTTTCAGCTCGAGAATGTATGTTTTGAAGCTAATAAACCCCAGATATCATGTTGTTGAATGAGAGGATCGAAAATCAATGTATGATTTGAGTCGAGACTCTGATACCACCTGATGAAATCAAAAAACAATACCAACAACAATGTGAGATGTTGATTCCCCCAAGGATCTTTCCAAATCTCTCAGTGAATATAATAACAAATTGTTATATCAGATTCAACAAACAATAATCATGGTGCAGAAACCCATGATTAATGCTATGATATCAGTGTGTGTTTGTATGTGTGTGATTGCTAGTGATTGTATGCTTGAATGATAACAAACTAATAGTTTGTATTGATTGTTCAAAAAGCTTTCAAAGGATTAGGGTAGCATGCTATTTATAGCCTACACAAAAAGCTATTCACAATTACTAAACTACCCTTATGTAAATGAAAATTACATAAAATCATAAGTCTAAGTCATCCGTTGTGGATGATAACATGTCCGCTGTGGATGCATAAACGTCCGTTGTAGATGATGAATAAGTTGTCCGCTATGTATGATAGTCATCCGCTGTACTTGGATGAATGTTTGACTTGTTGTCCGCTGTCGAAGTGTTCATCAACTGTGGAGACTTATTCATCCACTGTAAGTGCTTGATCATCAGTTATGGAGATCTTCATCCGCTGTGAGCACTTGGTCATCAGCTGTGGAGATCCTCATCCGCTGTGAGCACTTGGACTTCTTCAGACTTCATCCTATGCTGACCTTTACTTATCCGCTATGGGAATATCTTCATCCGCTGTCGACACTTGTTAAAATTTCATTTATCTACAAAGCTGAAAAAGAAATTAAAACAATAATTAGTGTATTTTTGTGAATGTTAATGATGCTAATGTGTTAGTTAATAATTGTTTGGATGTTAGAATACATTATGTTTGATTATGGCAAGCATTATCCTTTTTAATGCACTTGTTGACTCCAACACAGAAGAATAGTTTTCACGAACGGGTATAAAGTGAGCACTTTTTGTCAGACGGTCGACAATTACCCGTATTGTGTCATATCCTTTTGCAGTATTTGAATGTTTCGTTACCAGATCCATTATAATATGCTCCCATTTCCATAATGGAATTTCTAATGGTTGCATTTTTTCATATGGCTTCTGATATTCAGCTTTAACTTGTAAGCTAGTCAAGCATTTTTTTCACATATTTAGTGATATCTCTTTTCATTCCAGGCCACCAATACTCTTTCTTCAAATCGTTATACATCTTGGTTATGCCTGGATGAATTTAATATTTTGATTTATGTTCCTCACCAAGAATCATTGTTTTGACCTTGTAAGTCCAAGGAATCCAATTTCGTCCGATACGAACTTTAATTCCTTTATCATTCTCCTTAAGTAGATGGACTTGACCAATGATCTTTTCACGCTTTAAATTTTCCTCTTTTAGTGCTTTCACTTGTGTAAACCTAATTTGATCAAACAAGTCTGAATTTACAATCAGTTTATATGACTTTACTTTAATTGGAGTGTAATTCTCCTTCCGGCTTAAAGCATCAGCTACCACATTAGCTTTACCCGGATGATAAAGTATTTCACAGTCATAATCGTTGACTAGTTCTAACCGTCGTCGTTACCTCATATTCAATTCCTTCTCATCAAAGAAATATTTCAGACTTTTATGATCAGTGTAGATAGTGCACTTTGTTCCATACAAGTAATGCCTCCAGATCTTTAATGCAAATACGGTCGCCGCTAATTCAAGATCATGGGTTGGGTAGTTTGCTTCATGTGACTTTAATTGTCGTGAAGAATAAGCTATTACCTTTCCTCTTTGCTTAAGCACACAACCTAATCCGACACGTGAGGCATCAGAATAAACTAAAAATCATCCGTTCCTTCCTGTAATCCTGAATAAAACACCGATAATAGCCGGCTAAACCTAGAAAGCTTCTAACTTCAGTTGGGATCTTACGAGGTGACCATTTCATAATACTCTCTATTCTAGAGGGATCCACCAAAATACCCTTATCATTCACCACGTGACTTAAGAATTGGACTTCTCGAAGCTAGAATACACATTTAGAAAATTTTGCGTATATTTTTTTCGTTTCTTAGCACATTGAGAACCTCATGAAGATGCTGAGCATGATCTTCTTCGATTCGTGAATAGATAAGAATATCATCAATAAAGATGATGACAGAACGACCAAGCATAGATTTGCATACTCGATTCATAAGGTCCATGAAAACCGCTAGACCATTTTTTAACCAAATGGCATCACAATGAATTTCATAGTGCCCATAACAAGTACGAAAAGATGTCTTAGGTACATCTTCTTCTCGTACCTTAACATCATGATAACCTGACCTTAAATCGATCTTTGAGAACCAGCTAGCGCCTTGTAGTTGGTTAAAAAGATCATCAATTCTAGGCAAAGGGTACCTATTCTTGATGGTCAGCTTATTTAATTCATGGTAATTGATCCACATTCGCATGCTACCATCCTTCTTTTTAATAAACAAGACAGGTGCGCCCCAAGGTGAAACACTTGTGTGAATGCAACCTTTATCCAACAGATCTTGGAGTTGAGACATCAACTCCTTCATCTTGTTTGGTGCTAATCGATATGGCAATTTAGCCATAGGTTTATCTCCAGGAACTAAATCGATTTTGAATTCAACTTCTCTTTCTGGTGGAACGCCAGGTAGCTCATTAGGGAACATGACAGGAAACTCATTAACTACAGGGACTTCATTAAGTTTCTTTTCTTTCATTTCTTTATCAACCACCTAGGCTAGAAACGCTTGATGTCCATGTCGTATGTAATTGTTGGCTTTTGCCATTGAGCATACAATTATGTTGCTCTTTCTTTCTCCATAGATCCAGATTTGTTCTCCCATTAGCGTCATAAATTGAACAATCTTTCGATTATAGAGTATTGACGCGTGATGCTGGGACAACCAATCCATCCTAATAATCAGATCAAATTCCCTTAACGCTATTGGATTTAAGTTGATATCGTATTCCTCTACTTGAATATTTGCTTTACAGTTTTCATTTATTTTGGATACGGAGAAACTTTTATCGCTAGCAATGTCAACTTCTAACACATTTACTAGTTTACTTCTAACAAAAGAACTATGTCTGGCAAACTTATAGATACAAAGGATCTACTAGCTCTAGAATCAAATAAAACATATGCAGGAAGGGAGTTTACTAGAAAGGTACCAATGACGACATCAGGTTCAACCTTCGCTTCTTCATTGGTGATTTGAAAAGCCCTTCTATCACACCCCGACCGATGGCGGAATCATCGAGGCGGACGAATGTGAATCGATTGTTAATAAATACGTTGAAATAACATTTAATAGTCATTTATTTATTTAATAATGCCAGTCGAGTCACACATTACAATGCAATTAAAATAAAACCATGAAATATAATATTGTCTTCTTTATTTTTGACTAGGCCCCATCCTATATGAGAAGAGAGAATTCCACTAAATAGCATTTCCTGAAATCATGCGAAAAAGTAACGAGTTAGCTAACACATTAGCCGGTGAGTAATCATAGGTTTATATACACATACATAGGTGGATTAAATATCTAAAAAAAACAATTCAATTCACATGACGATGTCCGAATAAAATGCAACAGTGAATCATAACAGAAAACCCAACACAATCAACCCTAATGACTGAATTGACTCGGTCCTCAAACGGAGTCTTATAGAATGAATGATTTCCGGTTTCAATCACCACGCGTCTAAACAAATCGGGTGGGTTTGTCAAACCAATAGATCTATCATTGTTACCGTGGTTGTGTGAATTAATGATCATGTTATCAAGTTTGTCTAATTATGAACACGTAATTGCAAGTAATAACATATCATGTATTGAATTGAATTTAGAATGAAATAGAATAAAAATTGAATAAGTA